>JAYKAV010000223.1:573246-583850 GCA_035582835.1 Phoebastria nigripes
GGGGTGCGAGTGCAGCCCGGTCCGGGCAGGGGGAGGCAGAGCCGGGCAGGCAGCAGGAGGGGTCCAGGAGAAGGGCAGGAGGGGCCGGAGCATGCCCGGGCTGTGCCCAGGAGACAAACACCAGCCCTGGTGCTCCCAGCTCTGCAGCGTGGGCCAGTGTCCCCCCTCCCCATGGGGCCAGCGGGTGGCACATTAACCCAGCGCAGCAGGGACGAGCTGCAGGCACTTTCTAGGAGTCCCCCTGAGCCTTAAACCCCAGGCTGGGTGGGAGAAGGGGCTGCTCCAGCCCCAGGCAGAGGCACAGAGGAGCTGGTGGAGGAGCCTGGACAAGGCAGGGGAGCGGGTGTCCCCTCACCCCAGAGCAGGTCAGAGCTGGAGAGGCTCCTCCTCAGCTGGAGAGCAGAGGGAAGCAGCCCCAGCCCACAGGGACCCCAGGGCCTGCAGGGACAGCAGCTCCCAGAAGGGGAAGACAGGGGACACCAAGCACAGCATGACCCCCAGCGCTGAGTCCCTGGAGACATGTGGGACTGGCGTCCCCTCTGCTCCCCTCCGCAGCAGGGTACATCAGCAGCTCCCAGGACAGCACTCCCCTGCTGGTCCTTGACCCAGGACTGCTCCGTTCGCTGGCTGGGGGACATAGATCTCCACCTGGGAGGAAAGGAGCAGTGTTAGCACCCCACCAGGCAGCCACCCCCCTCTCTGCCCCCCCTGAGCTTGCTCACCTCAGAGCCGATAGCTCAGGCTGGCCACCTTGGCAGGATGCGTCACTGACCAGAAGTTGCGCTTGCTCTGCAGCTGTTGGAAGGGATTGAAGTGTCTCCTCCGCTCCCGCTTCAGTTTTTTAATCTTCTTTACCTGTACAGAGACAGGAAGGCTCTTGGAGTCAGAGGGCAGAGTTCCCTGCCTCCCCCCAGCCACCCCAGCCTGGGCTGCAGCCAGCACCCACCTTCCCTCTGTCAAACTCCTTGTCCCACTCATCGATGATGGTCTCACTCCGGGCCCATGCTGCATCCCGAATGGCATCCTGGCTGACAGCTGAGATCTCGCCCTCCCAGGTCAAGACTGCAGAGCAGTGCGGTCAGCAGGGAGCACCACGCTGTGCTCTGCTGCACGCGCCTGTGCAGGGCCCCCACCCCAGGCCAGCAGCTAGAGCCCATCACTCCAGCGCCCCACCCTGCACCACCCCCAACAGCCCCTTGGCCAGGTGCATCTGCCAGGCTCCAGGAGCCCCCGCAGCTGCCTGCGCTGGTGGTGGGGGGAGCCCAGGCCCTGGCAGAGAACAGAGGGCTCAGCCTACATCCAGGGCTCAAGGCAGGGGAGTTGCGTGGCTGTTTACCCACCCAGGCGAGCAGGGATTACCTTGTTTGCCATAAGCCTTGTCCAAGGAGTTCCTGAGCAGCTCCTCCACCACGCTGGACTCCTCCTGGTTCCCGGGTGCTGTGCCAGCCCCATGGCCAGGCTCAGGGCTCGGGGCAGCCGGGCAGTGCCTGTACCCATCTCCAGCCTGGCTGTCCCAGGTGCACGCTGCCACTGCAGAAACAGGAGGGGTGAGGACAAGCTGGAGGGAGCAGAGGGAGCTCCTGTGTTGCTCCATCTCAGAGGCAGATCTCGCCCCAGGAGACACTGTCGGGATGAACAAGGTCCTGATGGCACAGGGTGTTTGGGCACACTGGGGCCTGTCCCGGGCAGGGAGGAACTGGGGGTAAATCTTCACCCCTCAAGGGGCCCAACCCTACGAGTCTGGAGAGGAGCACACCCTCATGCAGGGTACAACCGTGCAGCTCTCCTGCATGAGCAGCACGCAGGCCTGCGGGCAGGTCAGCCGAGGACGGGGGTGAGGAAGACAGGCACCACCAGGCAGTTGTGGGGACCAGCAAGCAGGGGGGACTGGACACCAGTGCTCTGAAGGGCTGCGTGGGCAGATGAGCAGCCAGCTCTCCCCTGCCAGGCACCAGGCAGGGTGGAGGCACACGGTCATACCTGGGGTGCTGTCTGCAGTGTGGTCGCCATTGGCAGCCAGCTCCAAGGCTGGGCTGCTGAGGCTTTCCCTCCGCTTGCGCTTGCGGTGCTCGCTCTCTCCAGCCCCAGCCTCCACACTCCGCTGCTGCTTTGTCCTCCACGGCTCTGTCTCAGCCCTCCTAGAGCTGGGGAAGGCAGCAGGGGTCAGCTCGCTCTAGCCAGACCAGAGGGGGAAGAGTTTGAGCTCCCCGCAAGGCAACGGGACACAGGGACACCCACACCCCAGCGCTGCACTCGGGGAGGGGTGAAACCACCCCCAGCAAGCCGGTGCTTCAGCTGGCTCCACGGCAAGGCTTGTCCCACCCACAGAAAGATGACAGACACCTGACCGCAGCCCAGGGAGCCTGACTTCAGGCAGAGCAGAGGCGCACAGGGCTCTCGCGTGCCCCCCGGCCCCTCACCTGCCCGAGGACAGCATCCCAGAGCAGCGCTCTTCTGTCTCCTCCATTCTCCTCTTTTTCTTCTTCTTCTTGAGGGGGGGGATGGGCTCTGTGTCCACATAAGTACTGGGGTCTGACACTGGCTGCTTGGGCCTGCTCTCCAGGTCCTGACAGCCTGGCACCTCCCTGACACCACTGGGACCCTTGCCTGCCGCCTCCTTCCCTGCAAGGGACACTGAGCCGTCCCGAGAGAGATTCTTCTTCTTCCTGGGGGGGCTGGAGACCTCACCCTTGCCCTTCACAACCGGAGCACAAGGGCTGCCATCTGCTCCATGATGCTGCTTTCGCYGCTTCTTTTTGGAGGAACCAGGGGTGACCTGGCTGGGCCCCTTCTCCCTGCTGCAGGGAGGAAGGTGGTGCRAAGGGTGGGCAGTGGAACYGTTGGTCAGGGGGGAGGCTGGGAGCTGAGGGGCTGAGTTGAGGATGAAGCTGAAGGCAGGCTTGTCAGGATTTGGCAGTTTGAGAGCAGATGAGGACAGCCYGAAGGACAGGAAAAGAGGCTGATGTGATCTGAAAGCCAGGTGAGGAGCAGGAGCCCCTCTCTTCCTCCCCACCCCGAGGTGCATGAGCACAACACCCAACTGCTACCATTTCAGCAACGAAATCTGAATCAGACCCTGCTCTCAGAGCAGCAGCTGCAAGTGCGCATAGTGACCCTGCACCTGCCCAGTGCCAGCCACGCGCAGGGCACACGCTGTCCCATGAGGGATTAGGAAAGAGTGAGTGTTGCTGCAGCACATGCCCATGGTGAAGGTTATAAGGGAGACCCGGAGCAAGCCCTGCCAGCCCAGGAGAACAGGAGAGCCGGCTGCCAAAATCGYCCCCCGAGCCAGCTGCCGTGCCAGACAGTTGCCTCGTGGAGTATCCCAAGGCTGCTACTGGCCTTGCTGCCGTGCAGGAGCCTGGGAGCGACTGGCACCGCTTACCTCGACTTGCCAAAAGGCCAGGGAGTGGAGTCAGGGTGGGTGGTGTTCGTGGGGTAGGTGTGGCCAGCAAATTGTGGGTGAGGTTGTGCATGGCGGTCACTTCCGCTCGCCTTCCGCGGGGTGCTGCCCTGCAGTTATTGACATAAATAAAAACTTGGTGGTCTAAAGAAAAGAGGTTTCCGTGAGCCAAGAGGAGAAAATAAAAAGGGGAGCCCAGAGAAAGGGGAGGGGAACAGACACAGACGGGGGGAGGGAAGTGGGGGGTGGTAGAAGAAGAATCAGAAGTGTTTTCAGTTAGAAGCACAAAGGAAAAAAGGAAGGAAGGAAATTCAAAGAACAGAAACCCCAGCGCACCGTCCTGAGCCCTGGCTACACAGCGGCACCCAGAGGGCCGGTCCCACACCACCGCCTGGGGAGGAGGCAACTCCGCAGCCCTCCAGCTGCAGCGTCACCTGCTCCCACTCGCCCCGGGGACATGCTACCCTGAGAAGGCTGGCAAGGCCGCCCCGCTGCAGGGACCGGCACAGCCACCCTTCCATCCTGAGCAAGAAGGCAGGAGCCATTTCTCCTGCATCACTCAGGGATGCAAACTACAGCAGGGGCCTAGCCCCGCACCCCGACCCAGAGGGAGGGCAGAGCAACTGCTACAGCCCTGGGGCTGAGGGGCTCTCCCTGCCCACCTCCGGCTTAGCAAGATACCCAGCATTAGCTCTACACTTGCCCCCAACACAAGCCCCAGTTCCGAAGGCACAAGGCGCCTACTGAAGTCTCCAGGCAGAAGCTCAGACTCACCTTTCTGGCGGAGAGCGCCAGCTTCTTGGCCGGTGGTGGTGACATGGTCCTGCTCAGCTCCAGAGCGGTGCTGGCCAACAGGGAGGATTTCAATTTTGCTGGCTTGGAGTCTTCGGGGGCAGCTGGCTCGGGGCCGGGGCCAGCAGGGAGGTCCGTGCCACAGTCTGTTTCCTGAGAGGTGCAGAAGCTGCTGGTTCTGCTCTTGGCCTTCTGGGATGCTTTGGCCAGCTTCCCCACTGCGCCATGCACTGGGCTGGCAGCACTGCTGCTGCAGGAGTCCCTCTCCAGGGTCCCAGCATTCTCCCCACTGCCCCCAGGCTCCTGGAAGGGGCTGGGCTCCAGCAGCAGCTTGGGCGAGGTAGGTGGCTGCTTGCTCTCCCAGGAGCTCTGCCGGGGCAGCTCCGCTTTGGCCCCGCCTGTGTTGCTGGTGTTACAGAAGCCCTGAACTGCTCTGGGCATGGGAGGCAGCTGCGGTAAGGACAGTGGCTTCTTGGGCCTCCGGGCTGCGTCATCGGGCAGCGCTGTGGCCGTGTGGGTGGCTTTGAGGGGCAGTTTGGGTGACAGGGACCCAGCAGGCAACTTCGGCAAAGCAGTTCCGTTCGGCAGCTTCGGCCCCGTCCCAAACATGCTGCGGGCCACAGGGACTCCAACCTCCTCCGGCCCTGGCAGCTTCTTCCCTGGCAGTGTGTCTGGTCTCTAGACAAAGAGAAAAAGAGAGACGTTCAGCAAGGAGAGAATTCAAGGAGCCAAGGACACAGAACGATACTGCCCTCCCCATCCCTCCCCAGGCCCACACAGGAACCCTTGGCCCAGCAGGATCCCTCCTGCAAACCGTCCTCCCTCGCACCTGCCCATTCAGAGCAACGCGCCTGCCTCCCTGCAAAGCTGCAGCCCACCTGCCCTCACRGAGCGGACAGAGGGGCAGCACCTCCCAGCTCCTGGGAGCACTGGCCGAGAGCAGCCCTCAGGACTCACCCGGCCCATCAGCGGTGAAGACAGGGGCCCCTTGGTCACACTTTTCTTGACCTGATCGGAGACGCTGCCAGTGCGGCCAGGGAGGCTGGAGGCAGCTTTGGCAATGGGCCCCTCCGAGCTCTTCCTGGGGCTAGGGATTCTGGTGAAGGCAGAGAAGCGCACGCGTTAACTGCGAGGSTTTGAGCGACTGGAGCGCTCTCGTCAGAGATGCACACAAGAAACAGGAGCCAGAAGCTCCGAGGAGGTGAGGTGCTCTTGATCTACAGCAAAACCATGACAAGGGGCTGGACCTCTCCCCGCCACCCTCCTCCGAGCCAGCACATGCACACGGGCACTGGGGCTACTTGGGCCAAGCTCCTTCCCACACCCAGGCACGTGCTACCARCCCTGTCCCAAATGCTGAGCGCAGTGGGCAGAGGGGCCAGGAGACACAGGGTGCTGGTAGAATGCCTGGTTCTCACCTCAGGTAGAACAGCACATAGGCCTGCTGGTTGAGGACCACTTTGATGTTGCTGGAGCGGACCAGGTCATCATTCATTTGATACCACTGCCCATTGCTGGCCTGCGGAAGGAGAAGAGAGAACGGGGTCAGGCTGTGTCCAGGGACCCTCCCGGCCTGAAGAGCAGCAGGAACAGCACTTGTCGGCAGAGCTCCTCTCCCCAAAACCCACAGGCGGCCCAGGGCAGGCAAGGGGACTTTGCGACAGCAGACCTCCATGCTTCCTGCGGCGGAGCACAGCGTGTACCATCCAGTGCTCCACACCACACACATCTGCTGAGCACCCTCCTTTCTGCGCGCTACAGGGACCCACGAGCACCCACCAGCCCCCAGCCCAGAGGGGGTGCCAAGAGAGCGCCCTGGGCTCACCTTCACGTAGCAGTAGTAGTGCCCTGCGTGGCAGCTGTACCCAGAGTGCACCAGCACTGCATAGAGTCCATACATGACAGGATCCCCGTTGTTCTGAGACATGTAAGGGCGGATGTTCAAGAACTCAGGGTACCCCACGTCCTGCGGAGAGAGGATGTCTCAGAAGCCTGCACAGCAGACGGCTTTCTTGCTAGAGCAAGAGCAGCTCAGCTGTCCTACAAGTCCCATCTCTCCAGGGAGGGGGACTCGTTCTCCCCAGGCAGTCACGGTGAGGAAGATGCAGAATGAGCCAAACTCCCACCGCACCGCACAGCTGGGGAAGGGCTGCAGGACTACGGCAGAGCTCGCACTGCACACAGGACCACCTCCCACCCCRCTCTGGGYAGCAGGGCCTCGGGCCAGGAGACAGCCCCAGCTCTGGATTGCCCAGCACTCACCTTTGTGATTTTGCCTCCACCAAAGTTGGCAAAGCGCTTCAGCGAGAGTGTGAGAACATTGGAGGCTCGGTGGATGGTGAAGCGTTTGCTGGCCRGCACTTTCTTCTTGCATCTGCACAGGAAGAGCTTGAGCTATTCAAGCTGTTCAACCACCCAGGTGATTGTCAGCCCTGGCCAAGTGGCAAACCCCACGGAATTGACCCTGCTGACACCAGGCACCACTCCAGGGCACCTGCTCATGGCCATGTCTGCTGGCCCAGGTTCTCCTCACAAGAGGAAGGAGCTGAGGAGTGGCAGGCTTCATCGCAGGCTTCCATGGCCATGTACCTTGCAGTTTAGCCGTGGAGCAGGTAGAGAAGCCCTCCCATATTGCAGCAGGCTTTCCACCTGCTTCCCACCAGCACACCCGTGGGCCCCTTCCCACCCGCAGCCCCACACACTCACTTGGCACACATGTAGGCATTCTCCCCGCCCAGCATGTCTGACTTCACAAACATCTCCAGTGCCCGCACTATGTTTGCGGCCTGCTGCAAGGACAGAGGAGAGGTCAGGGCACAAGTGGCCTGTCCATGCGACAGTCCAGCTCCCTGCTGAGACGCTGGCCCCGAGAGATAACACAGAGCATGAGTACAGGGCCAGACTACACCAAACCTGTGAGCCTGCCACCAGCTAGGCACTGGCCAGCACGCCGCGAGGGACAGCTGCACTGCCCCCCAACACCACGGAGCCTCAACGGAGGAGTCGTGGCTCACGCTCAGGCAATAGGCACTGCTCTGCCAGACAGAGAAGGCAGCGCAACAACGGACGCTGCTTCCCTCTTGCCTGCACCGTGCCTTGACACTGGCAGGTTAAGGATCCTTGAGAGCAGTAACAGTGCAGTTGCAGGAACATCCCCCACGAGAGCAGAGCTCCTTCCCGCCCCCGACCCTGCCACAGTACCCTGATCTCCAGCGCCAGGTCCAGGTAAGGGTCATAGGTGTCCGAGACGTTCTTGCACACCGAGCACTTCACTGCAAAAGAGAGAGCAATGAGCACACCCTGGCACAACACCTGCACCCGCCACCACCCCAGCACAGTGCAGGCAGCTGCAGTATTCCCCCTCTCCGGGTTTGGGCTCTGCGATGTCAGCACCAGGATTCACAGCCTGGCAAGGAGGAAGGCTGGCAATTCCACTATGTGCTGGGACAGCAAGTGTTGCTAGATAGCTGGCAACACGGGTTCCTTTGCTGGTGGCAATGAGCTGGGGACCCACAGCCAACAGCTTTTGCCATCGCCACAACAGGGGTCACGACCCACAGGTACCGCGAGACTGACCAACTGCAGCTCTGGATAATTTACACGTTAGCAATTTTCCCAAAAGATTTTTACTGCAAGGTTCTCAGGGAAACAGCAGCCCTGAGAGTCACAGGCCCAGGACCTGGCAGGCAGCACTCACCACGGGACCGCAGGTAACCGCCAAAGATCTGGTGAACCAGCGTCGTGGCCTGGGTCTGGCGATCTAACCTAGAGACAGCAGCACCGGATCTCACACCTCTCACCCCTCTGCAACGGCCACCCCCGCAGGCCACCGCTGTGTCCTCAGGACAGCTCCCCTGCGCGCTCTGGCCAGCGGATGGGCTGCAGAGCTCCGGGAGCAGAGGGAAGTCGCAGCCTCTGCCAGTCTGCTCTCCCAGTGCCGGAGCCCAAGGGATGGCACCAGGCTCCGATGCACGCCTTCCTCTAGAAGGAGCAGAAACTCCTGACCAGAGCTCAGAGCTGGGCACTGCAGACAGAGACAATGCAGGCTTCCCGGAATGGAGGGCCCAGGAGAAAGGTGCTCACCCACAGCCACAGGGTGAGCAACTAGCAAGCACACCTGGATTCCTTGGCAGTTGGGACAGGATCCAAACCCAYAGCAGCCTCAGGATTTGGGGACAGGACCACAGCTACGCTGGGGCAGAGGAATCAGGAGAAGGCAGACAACAGCCCAGAGCTGTGTCACAGAGGGGCAGAGTTGGGCCATCCACCCGAGGCCCCTGGAGTCAGTACCTCCCTCTATGAGTCCGACCTGGGGGACACGTTCACCCCAGGGGCAGGGTGCAGGGGACCAGCGAGGGGACAGCAGAGAAGAGCAGCGATGGGCCATCAGAGGCCCCACATACTTGGTACAGCCATTCAGGCAGGCCTTCTGCATGGCATCAATGGTGTAACGCAGGAACTCGTGTGCATCCTCCTGGCTGCCGAAGCGGATGTGCTGGGCAATCTCTGCAGGAGAGGAAGGAATCAGCCCCAGCACATGCTGCAACAGATGCGGGCCCTCCCTCCCTCCCTTGGGGCAGGGACTCCGGGGTTTGAGCCCCCTCAACCCAAACCAGACATCAGACTCATGCTGGCCATGGGGGAAGCCCCACACAGTCCTTGAAGTCACCAGCCCCTGGCAGGCTCAGTGAGTCATCTCAGAAGAGCAGTCTGCCAAGACCTGCCCTGATCTCAAAGGTTCTGCTCCTGCATTAGTCCCCGCTCTCCTGCACAGCTACAGGAGGGGAGGGGAGGGCAGCCATCCTTACTCTTGAGGTCTCGGATGAAGGACACTGGCTTGATTGTGTTGCCGCTGTTGGCAAAAGCCTGGATCATGTGGTTCTGCATAACGCACATCATACAAAAGCCTCCTTGGTGACCTGGAGCAGGAGAGGAGAAGACAGGACGCTGGGGACAAACCCAGGAGAGATGGAGGCAGTACAAGGGACGGGGGATCTCTGGTCCAACACAGCTCAGCCACACTCTGGGGCATCCCAGGTACACAGGGACCAGCACACGCCACCCTGGCCGGCGCAGCCCCAATCACAGTACCAGCCACTGCAACCCTCCCCAGGCGAGACAGCATCCACGTGGATGGAAAATAGGACACAGGTACTTGCTGGAGGAGCCCACAGGTCGGCCCTGAGGGGCAGATCCCACCAGAGCCCTATGGATGGGGCTGGGAGCCCCGCATGCTCCCCTTGGTCACAGCTCGGAGCAGTGCCCACCGGACTCCCTTTCAAAGCCACCCATAAACAGCACCTGCTGCCTGTACGCAGCCTTCTGCCCTGCCCTCACGCGGTCCCCACGGGCAGGGGCTGTTTGGGACCCCCAGCTCAGCCACCAGGAAGCCAGCAGACCCCGTTGGACACATCTGGGTCCTGGCTACACCCAGCAGAGACAAAGCCTCCCCAGACACAAGGATGCAGAGCTCGGCAACACTGCTACGGCCAGGAAAAGTGAGCCGTATGCAGGAATGACCACTCGATGGAGAAACGGGCAGGAGGGAGCAGAGAAGGCACATCCTGACACCCGCACACCCCTCAACAGAGCCACGTGCAGAGGTGCTGAGCACAGCACTGGGAGCAGGACAGGTGGCTGCCCCAGCCCTGCCGCCCGCTGAGCCGGGCCTCCCCACTCACAGGTGCGGCTGTGCTCCTTGGAGAGCAGGTAGTTGGCGAGCGGTGGTGTGTAGGTCAGGCACTGCACCGTGGAGTTGAGGAAGCAGGTGTTCCCCAGGTTGTGCAGCCCGGCGCCAATCCGGTAGATCCGCTCCCACTTCATGGAGAGGCGCTCCACGGGGAAGAGCACCTTCTGGGGCGCGGGGACCCCGTCCCCCAGGCGCCCCGGGGCATGGCCGCTGCCTGCGGGAAGAGGGGTGGTGAGCCGCAGGGGTGCGGAGCGCAGGGAGGGGCCCCCTCGCCCTCTCTACCTACCCTGCTTGCTGGGCGGCCCCTCCTCGGGGCCGCGGTGGCGGCCGGCGGCCTCGGCCCGGGGGTTGAGCAGCACGTACTTCCCCCGCAGCAGCTCCAGCTGGCAGGAGAAGCCGCGGCTGGCGGGCTCGAACTCGATCTTCTGGAGCAGCACCTTCTTGGCCGAGGCGGCCAGCAGCCGGCCCAGCTCCCCATCCTCACCCGCCTCCCGCCGGCCCGGCTTCAGCGCCTCCTTCAGCTTCTCCACGATCGGCATGGCAGGGCCCGGCGGCCCCAGCTGCAGGGAGGGGGCGGGCGGTTGAGCGGGGGCGCCGGCCCGTTCCGCTCCGCTCTCGGCGCGGGGCCGCGCGTTGCCGGGGCAACAGGCCGCGGCCTAGGCCCGCCTGAGGCCCGGCCCCGCCGCCGCGCACGCCGGAGGCCTCAGCGGGTCCCCGCCC
>JAYKAV010000223.1:584057-699373 GCA_035582835.1 Phoebastria nigripes
GCAGGCCCCGGCGGCGGCGCCAGGCCCGGCCCGGCCGCACTCACCATCCGGGTCTCCGCCGCCGCGCGCACGTGTCGCCGCCTTAAAGAGGAGACGGCCGCTCGCCCGCCGCCGACACGAACTCCTTCCGCGCTTGTCCCTTAAGGGGGCGGGGACGGTCCCGCCCCCTGCCGCGGACGCGCTCACTCGGCCCAGCCCACTGACCCCACCCCTCGCCTCCGCCGCCCGCCACGCTCCGCGTCCCGAGGCGGACTGAGGGCGGAGCCGCGCTTGCGCGCTGGCCGCAACGGCAAGGGGGCGGGCCCTGTCAGCGCGTGGCCGGTAGGGTCTCTGACGCGTTCATTGTGCGCAGGCGCGCGGCACCGCGGCGGGGCCCCGGCCCCGGCCCCGGCCCCGTTAGATGCCGCGGTCAGCGCTGCCGGGAGCGACTTGAAAGCGGCCCCGCGGCAGCTCCTCCGCTCGCCGCCTTGTTCGTTCCCCTCCGTCCCCGGGGGCCGCCGGCCCGGGCAGGCGGCGGGAGCCCGGCGGCTCCGCGGGCTGCGTTAACACCCAGCGGGATCCCGCCTCTCCCGGCTGAGGAGGGGCGGCGGGGGCCGGGGGGGCCGGGCCTGAGCCGCCGCGGGGCCGAGCCGGAGCAGCGGCCCCCGCCGCCGCTCTCCCCTGCCCGGGGGCTCCCGGTGCAGACACCCCGCACGAAACCGGCGCGACTCCAGCGCCTGGCGAGGAGAGACAGAAATTACAGCACAGGGACCATACAGCCGGTGGCAAAACAAGTGGAAATATTAAACTCAAAGATAGACTACCAGCAGAGACAGGAGTAAATGGCACATATGATATAACCATACAGTAAGCGAACGGGAGTCGTATATGGGATTGATTAGAGGTTGGGGTTTTTTTTTTCTTTTTCTTTCTTTTTAATTTTTCTCTTTAATATGTTGAAATTGCCCAGACTGGTCCAGTACGACATCTTAAACCTTACAGGGACGCACAGCATGAAAACGCCCCCGGAGCAGTGCTGCGGGGATTATTCCCGGCACGCTCCCAAAGCTGCGGTAAGGGGCGGCAGGCGCATGTGCCAGTGCCGCCCGCATCACAGACGGGCAGCTCCGCGGCACACGCCAGCGCCGCTGCAACGTGGGAATGGCTCAGAGAAAGCGGGGCCCGAGGTGCGTGGGAGGGTTCACCGGAGGGGATGGGTTTTCCTGTGGCTGCGCTGCCGCCTGCGCCCAGCCGGGTGCCGGGCTCCATCCCCTCCGCTGCAGAGGAGGGAGCTCGACAGGCTGCAATGCCGCAGCGCTGCTGAAGGCCGTGGCACGGCTCAGCAAACAGCTGCATGAGGTGATGATAAACACCCTGCACCCACGCCGCTGGAGCTCCTGCCTCTGGTGCCCCGCTGGGGGGGAACTCCCTGCCGAGCCCTGCTGCCTGCCTGCCTGCCTGTCTGCAAAGGCTGGTGGGCCTAAGCCCAACGGCAGCGGCTGCAGCAGGGTCTGGCAGCAGCTTTCTGCCCGTGCAGGAGGGTGCAGTGGGAATGGACCCCCCCGCGATGCAGGGGAAGGAGGTGAACCCCCATGGGGCAAGGAGTATGTGGAGAGAGGGGCAGCAGTGCCCGAGTGCAGCAGGGGGGGTCACCCCAGCCACGCTAATGTGCCCCTCCGGCTTTTCGGGACGAGGCACCTGCACAGGAGCTGCCTGGCCCCGCAAAAGGCCCATAGCCCTCGCACGCAGCCGGGGGCTCTGCCGCATGGTAAAGCCCCCCGGAGCCCCTGTACCCTTCCTGCACCCCAAAGGGAGGGACGGGCGGTGAGTGGAGAGGGGGATAGTGGGGTCCCCCGTGCTGGAGGGCGGCCGGGGACGCTGTGGTGGGGAGGGCTGCCTGGTGAGAGCTGCTGGGGCAGCTCCCCCACGGCGGGGGCACTGGTAGACCTGCTACACAGACGGGGCAGCTCCCGCCACTCACGAGGGTTCGATTCCTTCATAGCTGCCGGGGCACCAGGGCTGAGCGTGGCCAGGCAGGGACGCGGCCCCAGTGGGGGGTCCCCCACGCCCCGCTCAGCCCCGCCGCGAGTGTGGGAGCACCCAGCGCGGCCACGGGCTGCCAGGTGCCTGCGACAGAGCGGGTCCCCATCCCTGCCCCCTGCATGCGCATGGCAGCCGCCGCAGCCCAGGGACCCCCGCGGCCAAGCGGATTTTCATGCTGTCTCCAGGAATTGATATCAGCGTGGACCAGTCTAACATCTCGCAGGTTTTTTTCTACTGGCTACTGGAATGCGCTCGTTTGGCTTAGGGGTCCTCGATGTCGAGAAACTCTTGCTTGGGGGGGGCCATGCCACGGTACCAGGCACACGAGCCGTCGCTCCTCTTGATGCAAGCATAGTGCTTTGCCTGCCGCCCGTCCACGTTGTTCTTCTCCATCGCCCAGTCTGTCCAGAGACACTCGTCCGAGGAGGAGACAAAGCAGGGGATGGAGAGGCAGCGCGAGATCTGCGCACAACAGAGACTGTCACCGATCACCCCAAGGGGGGAACACCAGGACGGGAGCGGGGCGGGAGGAAGCAGCACAGGGCGGCGGGGGCTGGTGGTCCAGGTCTGGACCAGGGATGCCAGGCTGCCCCATCCCTGCAGGGCATGGCGGGTATGTAACCCCAATGCAGGGGGACTGAGGGAAGCCCTGGGTGCAGCTCCCAGGGCTGGCCTTGGTTCCCAGCTGGAGAAAGCCGGAGGCTCGGCCACGCTTCCCATATCCCCAGCGGCGTGCTGTGCCCCCTGCACAGCATCATCCTTGAAGGATGGGGAAGAGCATCTTGCCGTGGAGCCCACACCTGCCTTGGGGCTGCACACCCTCCCGGCGGTGCGGGGAGTGGGGCGCAGTCCATGCTCAGGGGCAGCCTGGCCTCTCACCTTGCACTCGCAGCCCATCTGGTACCGCTGGTTTAGGCTCTTCTTCTGGGTCGGGCTCAGCGAGTCCCAGGTGGAGACCAAGTCGCAGAGCGTGATGTGCATCTTGCCGTTGCCTTCTGACTTGCCTGGGGAGAGGCCAGACAGACCACTCAGAGAGTCCCCCCAGGCACCCTGGGACCCGATGTTGACTCGGGGTGCCTGGGGCTCAGCCCGGCCTGGGGGGCTGGAGGCCGCTGCAATCTGGCCCCTCCTGCCATGCCCTGTCTCTGGTGAACCCCGTGAAGCAGAGGCTCGTCCCCCAGCTGCCCCTGCCACAGCCCGGCGCTGCTGAGCACAGCCAGGACACAGCTGGGGGGTCCATCGAGGGCTGGTGGGGGGGGCAGGAGGAGGAGGCGGGGGGGCCCGTGCCCGGGGAGCGGGCACACACGTCACAGGCGTCTCAGGAGGCACACAACGTCCCCTGAGAGCCCTCCCTCGCAGACACCCACCTGCGATGAGATATTCCTTCTTCCCGCCGGTGTCCAGCAGCCGGCCGCACACAGCGGTGGACGGAGCCGTGTAGATGAACTCTATGTCCTTGTCGGGGCCCTTAAACATCTGGGGAGAAAGAGTGGGAGTGAGCAGCCAGCATGGAGGCTACCCTGTCCCCCCCAGTCTCCTGCCCCAATGTGCCCCGTTACCTTGATCTGCTTGATTTCATACTGGATTCGTTTGATCGGATTCCCATATATATCATTCCCCGAATCCACCTCTTTCGCAGAGACAGCCTTTGCTCGGATCACTGCAATGGAGAAGTGTCGAGGTCAGCAGGGGTGGCCGGGGACCGGAGGTGCTGCCAGCGCCACGCGATGCTGCCCCAGCAGGATGGTCCTGCTCAGCCCTCCCGTCCCACAGGGACTCCCACCCTCGCATGTGGGAGCTGCCCGCGCTGCCCACAGTGAACCCCGCTGTCCTCCCCACAGATGCCCAGCTGCCCGTGGAGCTGGCTGTCACACGCTGTCCCCAAAGGGACGGGGCTCTGGCACACGTGGGATGGTGACGGGCAGTGTTGCAGCAGCACCCTCACGGCAGGTGATAAGGAAAGGTCACCCCAGGATCACCCAGCCCCACCACCGCCAGCCGTGCTGGACTGGTCGCCCTTGGCCAGCACTGGCTCAGTCTCTGCCCAGCCCCTGCCGGATTCGTGGGTGCAGGCTGTCCCTGCCCAGGCTTGTGCCCATCACCCAGATGGCACTGGGACAGCTAAAACCTGCCAGCAGCGTCCTGGGAGCACTGCGGTATTTGTCCCACTGTCATTAATTAAACCAGTCTCTGGTGAGGGCCCCAGCCAAATGCCCGCGTGGCCTGGCAGGGCTGGAGGAGAAAAGGGCAGAGGGAGCTATTTGGAGGGTCACCTTTGGGTGCAGAGGGAGGCAGGAGCCGCATCTCTGCGGCACCGTCCCGGCCACTTGCCACAGCCAGCATGGGCACCAGCGCTGCCCACCAAGTGCCTGCACAGGCAGCTCGTGCTGGGGTCCCCAGCCCCACCAGACTCCCACGCTCTGCAGCCCCCCCTCCCAGAGGGGCCAGGGAGCCCACCAGCCCCTCTGCACCCCCACACCAGGGGAGCGGGGGTCCCGGCACCAGGCTGCCTTCACACCCCACAGCCGGAGCACGGGGTCCCCAACCCGCCACGGAGGGGTCCCGGCTGCCACAGGGCGATGCTCTGGCTGCCGGCTCCCTGCCAGAGCTCAGCTACTGCTGCACAGAGCCTCACGCCATGCAGGCGCAGAAACTGCATCCTCCCAGGGCCGGGGGCCGCAGGGTGTCACTTCCTGCCCTCACTGCCTGCAAAAATAACTCGGGGATGCCGAGGGTCGGGGCAGTGGAAAAACACGACCTGGTGAGGGGAGGCAGCCCTGAGCAGCCCAGACAAAGGCAACAGCCCTCCTGGCTCCGTGCGGCCCCAGGGCGGTCCCAGCGCTCAGTGCCAAGGGACAAGGTTGGGTGCCCCAGGGCCAGCGAGGCCGCGGCACCCTGGAGCCCGGGGACAGCAATGCGGGGACAGCTCTGCCATGGAAGAGTCCCTGCGGTCACGCTGCCAGCACAGCCCAGGGACGCACAAACCGGCATGTGAGTGCTCGGCACGTGGCAGTGACCTGCAGGGTGCCCGGGGTGGGCAGGGCAGGGCAGGGCAGGCAGCAGGCAGTCAGCTCACCCTTACTCACCAGCTCAGGACACAGCGGCTGGTTTGGTGCCGTGCTGTGCAGGTCGCAGCCGCATGCGGTGGACGCAGCCGCTCAGGCGTGCAGGGCCTGGGTCCCTGCGCTGAGACCTGTGGCTCCCCGCCCTGCCTGGCTCCCTCTGCCAGTGCGGGGACGGGAGCTCCCAGCCGGCCCCAGGCAGCAGCGGGGACACCACGGACACCGACGGTGCAAGGTGCAGTGGCAGCCCCAAAACCGCAGCTCCTGCTCAGCACCCTCACAGCTGGGGGCTGAGCCAGGGAGGGGGCCTGGCTGCAGGGCAGGGGCTCGCAGGGCCAGCTCCCCCGTCCCCTGAGGGCACTCCGGTGCCCTGCCAGCCCCGCTCCACGCGCATGCCGCAGGGCAGGGAATGGGGAGCCGCGCTTTGGCCAGGGTGGCAAAGAGGAGGGCAAGCGCCAGCCAAGCTGGGGACACGGTTCCTGTCCCCCACTGAAAGATGCTGGGGTGGGAGCCGCCGGGGACAGCCCACCAACCCGGCACAGACACGCTTGCCTTCTTTCACCTGGCACAGCAAGGAAAGGGAATCTGACCGTGCTCTATAAATACCACAGGGCACAGGGGCACACGGATGGGCTATTTAAGCTGAAGGTCACGGGGGCACAGCCCCACGTGGGTACTGGTAAGTGCCAAATAAGTTTACTCTGGAAAAGAGAGGGTGGCCACCAGCAAGAGCAGGGGCTGGGGAAGAGACTCCCCAAAACAGCTGCCCCCGGTCAATGTGGGCACTCGGTGCAGGGCAGGCAGACACAACGCCTGCCGGTACTGGGGCTGCACCGAGGGCTTTCCCAGCTGTGCTCCCCTCCCTTGGGGAAGGGCCAGGCTGCCCAGGCATGCTGGCAGCACAGCAGCATCGAGGCCATGCAGGAAGCCCCAGCCTCCTTGCCTGCAGTGGGTGCAGGCCCCTGCCCCGGTCTCTGACCCAGGCTGGAGGAGCTCTGCTCGGCAAGCACCAGCTGGGTCCCTGCCCGCTGCCAGCGCCTGTGCCCGCTCCTCTGCCAGCAGTGCACTTGGGTCACCGCAGGCATGGGCCACCCCTCGCCCCCCAACCCAGCGGCTGCCATGTCCTCCTGCGTGCCAGGCCCTTCACTGCTCCGTGCGCGTCTGCGGCGTAACTTGGGTGCAACYGAGCTGGAGAGCTGCACGCCGACTCCGGCCCCATGGCTCCAGGCGTGGGGAATGGTTACTGGTTCAGTGGGCTCCAGCCTTTTCCATTCACGTGCTGATGAATCACTTGACAAAAATGCAGCCCAATTCTAGGCGGATTTGTTCTGAACAGTGCGGCTTTGTGGAGGGGACGGCTGTGCTGCGCTTTCCCCGCCAAGACCCCAGCAGCGCAGCCAAGCTGCTCTGCACCAGCCAGGAACCAGAGCAGCGAGGAGGGTGAGCCTCAGGGATCGCGGAGGGGAGCCCCAGAGGAGACCACGGCTGAGATCCCTGGGACGAGGAGGCAGGGCCGAGGGACAGAGGAAACCCCTGGGTGCTCATAGACTGGCAGTCAGACCTCCCCAAATGCCAATGCCTCCGTCAGCTGCATCACCCACCACTCCTGCCACTGGTCTGGACAGCCACCAGATGCGGGAACCCAGACCCTCCGTGAAGCTAAGCCGAGGCTCTCCCGGTTCCCTGGCCGCACGGCAGGCGCAGCACGCCACTGGCACTGGATGACCGAGTCCGACCAGGGCAATGCTGGAACTGCTCCTTCCCCAGGCAGGACAAGCCATGGCAAGAAGATGCACTGTGGGGCCACCCCCTCCCGGCAGGGTGGGAGCCCCACCGGTGACAACCCCTGCACTGGCCCCCAGGGCTGCAAGGTGTGGCCACCCCATAATGAGGACCCTGGACCCCTCCAGGGGCAGACCCCTGCGAGGCAGCAGGTCCCCTCGCTGCCCTCTGCCACCACGGTCGGTCCCACCACCCCAGCAGGGCAGGGGGCTTCACCCCCATGCCAGGGCTGCCGCCTGGCCATTTCCTGCCTCTGCCCTGGGAGAAATGCCAGCGTTCGCCTTTAACTGTGCACAGAGGCTGCTGCATGAGCAGGGCTGCGCTCGCAGCCGGGGCCTCCGGGGCCTCCGGAGCCCCCTGGCCCCTGCTCGCCGAGCAGGGCTGCCCCTGGCCGCCCACTGCCTCAGGGGACTTGGGGCTGCGGCCAGTTCCAAGGGCTTTTGATAAGCCCCAAACAGCTCGCTGCAGCTTCCTCGGCATGGCTCGAGGCCGCTGGCTGCCTCGCAGCGCCGCTCCTCGCTGCCCCATCCTCGGGCCCATGGCAGGATGCTGGAACGGGCACAAGGGCAGGCAGGGAGAGGGGCATCTCCCCCCGGCTGCAGAGGGGTGGGGATCCGTGGGGAGCTCGGCCGGGGCTGCCTGGGGCCAAGGAGTCCAGGGCATCCCGCAGCAGAACGGTTCCCACGCCATGGTGGGCAGCAGTGCCATGAGCAGGGCCCAGCTGACCCTGCACCACTCCCCCAGGCTGGGCAATGAGCACGCGACCAACTGGGACAGACTGGGGCTGCGGTGCAGCTCCACAAGCAAAGCTGGGGGCAAATAGAGTCACCCAGCACCACAAACACACCTGGATGTCTCTCTGGGCTTGCCAGCTGCTGGGGTGCTGTCCTCCCTGGCCCCRGCTGTGCCACTGCCCCAGCTCGGAGGCTGCACCCCATGTTTCTGGCTGCTGAGCCGGGGGTTCCTGCTGTGGACGGTTGCCATGGCAGCAGGAGCTGCTGTGGGCAGCTGGCGGGGAGATGCTGCGAGACCCTGCGGGGATATGCGGCAGCCCCAGGTTCTCCTTGGGGAAGGAGGAAAGGGGGTTTGGAAGTGGTGACCTGCCCCGGTGAGACCTGCCAAGAGGGGAAGCTGCATGGGTGCTGCCCTGCAGCCGGGGTGGATCCTGCCATGGTCCGTCCCAGCTTGGGGGAGCTGCTGAAAAGCGCCTGCCTGCGTGTGCCCCACGGGCAGAGGGGCAGCACAAGGAGCCTCGGCCCCGGGACTCCCCTCCTGGCCAGAGACGTGCCTAATCACCGCCCTTTCCTCCGCCATCCCACCCCAGACCCCACTGCGCGGCCCTGCCAGCACCCGCCCGTGGCTGTCCGGGAAGCGCCGGTGCCCACAGACTGTGGGGGCCGCTGCCGGGCTGAATGGCCAGGGAACAAAGCTCCCTTCTCCGGGGCTGCTAGCAGCCGGCTGAGCAAAGGGGCCAGCTGCCAGTGCCAGCACTGCCTGCTGCCCGCCCGGCACCACCAGCCCGGGCACCCATCGCCACAGCGAGGAGAGCCCCAGGGTCACTCCAGCCCCGCTTGAGGCCAGCAGAGATGGAGAGCCAGCAAACTGCCCCCGGGAGGGACTCAGCCCCAGCTCTGCCTGGCATGCAGGTAGCAACCAGCCCCCAGGTGCCTGCCTGCACCCCGGCAGCCATGGAGGCAACGGAGTGGGGCACCCCCGCCCCAGCACAGCGGCAGGGCGGTTTTGGGGATGCAGAGACTGGAGGGACACAGAGCTGAGCACGGCAGCCCCGCAGGGAGAAGCGGCGGAGGCCATGGGGGCTCCCCCGGTGCATGGCAGCGCCCATGGGGAGGCAGGAGGCAGCGCCCGGTCACCAGGCCCCACTCGCGCGCCAGCCTGCACGGGAG
This sequence comes from Phoebastria nigripes, assembly GCA_035582835.1. NCBI lineage: Eukaryota > Metazoa > Chordata > Aves > Procellariiformes > Diomedeidae > Phoebastria > Phoebastria nigripes. Next base: position 592,828 of record JAYKAV010000223.1, read on the forward strand.
CCGCGAGTTACGCGCTGCCATGGCCGTGTGCGTCATCCCGGCCCTCTGACGGGAGCGGGACAGGGTCCAATCAGCGGCAGCCCCAGCAGTCAGCCCACGGCCCTCCGCGCCAGCTGCACGGGAAGGGCTCCGACCGCCGGAGCTTGGTGGGGCGGCACTGGAGACCAGCAGCTCCCCTGCCCCTCCAGGGCTTGGCAGGGCCCGCTGGGCAGCCGCGCTGCCCCCGGCAGCCCTCAGCAGGGACTGCTCCCACCTCTCTCCCCAAACCCTCTCCTTGGCCTGGTCCCTGCCAGCCACTGGCAGCCCCCGCCATTCCTCCCCTGCCTCCACACTCCCTGCGCCCCGTCCTGAGGAACTGAGCACTGGGACAACTGGGATCGTGCAATGCTGCCAGGGGCCGCGTCCAAGATGCCCCCCCGTCCCAGGCGGCACACCGAGCTGCTGCTCTCCACTGCCCCATTGACCCCTCCTGGAGCTGTCACTGCCACACAAGGCTAAAGCCACAGCCATGCCCAGAAGGGCTGAGCATCACCTCCCTCACCCCCCACATCCCCACGCTGCTCCAAAGGAGACCAAGCAGAAGCAGGGTCTCCTGCTGCAGCCCTCAGCCCAGCCACATCTCCACCTGGCAGCTGAGCATCTCCCGCAGCTGAGCGGCCCTGGCAGAGCAAATCCTCCGGCAGGCAGAGAGCAGCCGCCAGCATCCGCTGCCTGGGCACGGCCCCGGTGAGGAATTGCAGATGGGGTAGCCCTGAGCCCTTGGGCCCTGCAGAAAACTGCTGCCTGTCTCATGGGCCAGGAAGCACAAGTGCTGGCAGGCCAGGTCACTTGTTCCAAGTCACCAGCTCCAGTGACACAACTCCCAGCCCCTCCAGCACCCCATGCCCAAGGCAGAGTCGTATCCGCCTCCCCCTGCGCTGCGTGGAAACACAGCCCTGGGCTCCGGCTGCTCCAGCCCCGCTCCAGGGGAGAGCCAGCTGCAGGGGCATGAGCGAGGAGAGAGGGGCCTTGGGGAAGCACAGATGGACATGGCAGGCACTTCCCATGCTACAGAGTAGGGATCCCAGCCCCACAGGGCCAGGACCCCACATCACACTCACCCAGCTCCCCCCTACAGAGGGCTGAGCGTGAGCCTTGGGGCTCATCAGCTGCCCTGGGTGCAGCCGGCACCGCACGGCATCAGCCACTACCACACCACCACGTCTCCACCAAGGGCCCAGCCTGGACATGGGCTGCTCCATCCACAGCAGCTGGGGAAGGTCCTGGCAGCACCCAGCGCCCCAGGCTCTCCCCAGGCTCCGCATGCTGGCAGGGAGGGAGGTGGCTGAGGAGCCTCCCAGCTCCAGAGAGCATCGAGGGGGAAGACGAGAAGCAGCAAGAAGGCCAGGGATCACAGGCTGCAGGAGACAGATCAGTGTTGTAGGGGAAGAGAAGGCTGGGGAGCTCATCCCGGGATGAACCCTGCTCCCCCAAGCCCAGCACTGTCCCCACCTGGGGTCACATGAGACAAGACTGATCCAGACGAGCCACACAGGGGACTCAGGCTGGGAGCCAGGAGGTGCCAGGGCTGCAGGCAGCACAGCCCGGGAGGAGGCTGCCTTGGCAGGACGGACTCTGGGCGCCCGCAGGACAGGCACCTGCTGAGGGTAGCAGGGCAGCCCGAGCCGCAGGCGACCACTGGCTGCCCACGCTGCACCCTCCCAGGGGACGGCTGAGACAGCTGGGGCTGCAGAGACAGACGGTGACTCAGCAGCTGAGTCACGGCTGAGCCAGCACCCCAGGATGGGCAGTGAGTCACGAGTGCCCCGGAAAGCTGAGCCCGACGAGAGCGTGACGGGAAGCCACAGCCCCGCTCCCGGAGCAGGCGCGGCGGATCCCGCGGTCCAGAGGCACCGGCTTGAGCAGTAGCTCCAAAAATTCAGTGCTCCATTTTGTCTAGAAACCTCCCTGTCCCCAACATGCTTCGCGGCACGCTGTGCTGAGCAGCAAGGCCAGGCAGAGCCGGGACACACGGGGCAGCAGCCAGACGCTGCGGGAGTTGCCCCTGTGGAGGAGAAATGCTAGGATCAGGGTCTGGAAGGGGCGAGGGGAGCCTGGGAATCTGTCAGGAGCATCCTGGCTCAGGAGCAGGGGATGGGGCAGGGCTGTCCAGAGGTTGGGGCTGCCTAAGTGTTTGGGAATGTTACCTCTCCAGCTGAGCCTGGGAACGGCCCTGCAAAGGAGAGCGTCAGGAACTGGGGCTGGTCTGTTTGTTTAATATGTTAAAATTTAATAAGGGCATTATTCATAGAAAGAGGAATCCAGATCCCGGTGCTGCCAAGCCCTCCCTTTCAGCAGCATCCAAGCCGAACAAAGTGGGACGGGGGAGAGGAAATGCCTGGAAATAAGGAACAGACAGGAGGTGACCAAGCCCGATGCGGCTGGCTCTCCCAGGCTGGGTGCTGGCTCTGCACTCCAGGCCGGTGCTGTCCGAGAGGCAGCCACGCTCGGAGGGCCCTGGCCTCCCCCGGGGCCGTCAGCTCCCCGCGCTGCCACGTACCATCGCAGTTTAATCAAAGCTGGGAGAGGCCGGGCTCACCCGTGTCACCGGGGCTGCGCCGCGGGGAGCCCCAGACCCATCGCCCGGGGACGCCCCGGGGAGCGATGCCGGGCGCGGCCGCGAGGGTCCCCCCGAGACGGCGAGACGCGCGGGGAGGGACGGACACACCCCGGACGGACGGACGGACAGACCGCGCCCGGCCGCGCATCTGCTCCCGCCGACACACCCCCGGGCCGGCCGGGGCGCGGAGCCCGCACCCGCGCGGGGCTGCGGGCAGGTGCCGGGGGCCGGGGCGGCTCTGCCCGCCCGCCGAGCCCGGCCGCTCCGCGCCGACTTTCCACCTCTTCCCCCGCCGGGAGGTTCGCGCGGGCCGGGCCGGGGCTCCGGGGCTCCTGCCGGGGCTCCGGGGCCCCGCGGGGACAAAGCGCGGGGGCGGCGGGCGGCGCTCACCTACGTCCGCGTTGCAGAAGGCCTGTTGCGGGTGGATGGGCGAGCAGCTGCAGGCGTCGGCCGGGCGGGCCCTGCCGAGCAGCAGCACCGCCAGCCAGGCCAGCAGGCTGGGCAGCGCGGCGGGCATCTTGCGGCGGGGCTGCAGGCTCAGCGACCCGGCTGAGAAAGCCGCATCCACCGCCGGGCCCGGCCGAGCCGCCGCCGGAAAGTTTGGGTCCGGCAGCCGCGGCCCCTGCGCGGCGTTGCGGGCGCTGCTGCGGCCGCTCCTCCGCTGCCTTCTATGGAGGTGTTTTCTTCCTTCCCCGGCTGCCGCTCAGCCTCGCTTTTTAATGTGCTCCGGGGATTTGCTGCTCCTCCTCTGCATGGCGCGGGGCCAGCCCGGCTGCTCCCGCCCCTCCGCAGGATGCGGCTCCGCGCCGCGCTCGCCTCCCCCGGCCCGGCCATCCGCGGCCCCGGGACCCGCCGCCCCTTCGCCCGGGCGGGGCCTGGCAGCAGCGGGCAGGGCCGGGCAGCGGGAGGGGAAGGCGCCGAGGGCAGGCACGGGAGCCCGGCCCCAGCTCGTGGACCTGGCGCCCGGCCTGCGCCGAGCGGAGCAGTAAATTGCAGGGGAGGGCTGCGATTATGTCTGTGCCCAAGCATTTCCTCTCCTTCCGGCTCCTCCAGCTCGGCTCGTCCCACCGCTCGTGCCCCCTCGTCTGCTCCCTCCTCCGCGCCCATGGCACGGCCAGCCGATGGCTGCGCTCACCCGGGGGTCCTGCGCCGCGGTGACGCGCCCACAGACCTCGGGCCTTTCCCCCTTGGCCAGCAGCCGTCTGCCCTGGAGCGCGTCTCCAAAAAGCCCCCCTTGTCCCTGTCCCAGCTGCATCACCGCAGAGGGTGTCCGGATGCTGCCGGTCTCGCTGTACCTGTACGCCCGCACCCAGTCAGCTGCACAAGCGCGCTCCATCTCTCCAGCAGTGCCTTCGTCCCGGCGAAGTGGGCAGGGAGCCAGCTCTGCCTCTGGGCAGGGACATGGCTTGTGAGCACAGCTGAGCCAGGCGCCGCGGGCACACGTTGGCCGGGACAGCCAGCACCGCAGCCACACCACCCGCTCCTGAGCCAGCTTCTTGCCACAGAGCTGCCCTGCCATGGCTACTCACGTTTGAGGGAGGTGTCAGAGCTGCTGCCCTTTAGGATGAGAAGAAACAGTGGAAATGTGGGCAGGCGAACTGGGTGCAAACCCTGCTTGAGCCTTCAGGGACCTGCGGGAGGTGACCGTGTTCACACTGCCTGGATGCTGGATGAAGTCTGGAGATGGGGCTCCAGGTCCCCGACTCCACTGCAGGGCACACGGTTTGCAGATGCTTCGGCAGCAGTCGCCAGGAGTCCTGCCAGCCCGGCTGCCCAAGACGCCGGGTGCTGCCACACACCCTGGTGCTGCTGGGTGCTTGCACTGCTCCGAAGGCACCACGGGGCTGAGGGTCTGGGGGCCCAGGGACACTGCAGCCCGGTCCCATTTGTGGCGAGGCAGGGGCTGATGGTCCTGCTGCCCACACCGCACTGCTGCCCCAGGCCCTGGCAGCCTCCCAGGCCCCTGGTATCCTGCCTGCACGAGGAGGGGCAAGATGGGGTCCTGCCAGATCACTAGGAAAAGGGCCAGGGCAAGGGCAGGCAGGCAGGGCAGCTGGTGGGATAGTCTGGGGGTGCAGGGGGACATGGTACAGGAAGTCCCTACTTCCCAGCGGGGTGCAGAGCTCCCTGCCTGGCTGAGCCCAGGGGACAAGGAGCCACACAGCAGGGACAGCCACGGGGACAGCCACCGGCACAGCCCCGGGACCAAGACAGGTGCTGTGGAGCTGCCGGCCCTGGGCCAGGAGGGTGAGTGAGGCCGGGAGAGGCTGTGCCAAGTGAAGCGCAAGTGAAGGCAGAGTGGCCGACGTGGCCTATGGCCAGCTGGCACCTGGCATGGGCTGGGGACGCGCCCCGGCTACTGCATGGCCCTGGAGGCCACATGCACGGGTCAAGGCCAGCTCTGCCCGTGGCACTGAGGACGGGTCCGTGCCTGGGGCAGAGCTGCCCCGCAGACATGAGCGTGTCTGCTCGCAGCCCAGCGTCGGTGTGAGTCATTGTCTGGGCTAAACGAAAACACGTGTCCGGCCTCGTATGGGCTCCTCACTCAGCTCACGGAGGTGCCGGACACTGTAAACAGGGGCGTGGGGGACACACACACGCAGGGCCAGCCTGGCTGGGCTCTTGGCAGGGCCCCCGTCCCCCCCAGCTCTCTGCACCGTGGGTCCTCCCACCCAACCGCAGCCCGGCCACCACAGGAACAGGCCCCCTCCCTCCCCCAAGCATGGCCAGTCCCCACAGCCGGGGCAGGCTGGGGAGGCACAGCGCGCCTGAGGCCAAAGGACTCCCCTGAACCACAGCAGCCAGTCCCAGCTCTCTGAAGCCCTGCCTGCTGGCAGAGCTGCCCGAGGGGCCAGGTGGTAACAGGGACCCCCGGCTGCAGGGAGACACCCGGACAGCCCAAATGCACGTTGGCGTCAGCTGGGGGCTTGTGCCCAGAGCCACGAGGCAGCCGCTTATCAAGCTGCGCCCCTGCCTGCTCCCACCCACACCAGGCATAGGGTCCCTCCGACAGCAGCTCTGCTGGCAGCATCCCCACAGGCACCCCGGGCTGCTGGGAGATTGCCCCAGCATCACATTGGACCCGTCCCCATGGGGCCCTGGACAGCAGCCTGGCTCCAGGGGATAGAGGGGAGGAGGTCCTGCTCTCGCAGCCAGGGCTGGCGGAGGGTCATAGCACTATGGCCACCTTGTCCCCCGCCAGCTGCCCCATGCCACCTGGCTGTGGGGTCCGTGCCTGCAGCTCTCCCCTGCCAAAGCAGGGGGGCACCGTGGAGCCAAACACCAGCCCCAGCGCCTCGCTGGTGGCTGGTGTAAAGCTGTGCTGCCCTGTGAACTGGGGCAGGGGCTGGGCTGAGTTGGGGGAGCGCAGGCCAGGCCAGGAGCTGCAGTCCTTGCAGATAGTGGGGTGGGAAGGAGGCCCCAGGGGCCTGCAGACGCCCATGTTTCACACTTCTGGCTCTCGAGACCTGTGCAAGTTCCTCCTGGGGGGCCACAGGCTGCTGCCACGATTTCACAACACTGCTGGCGGGCTCAGGGAGCACTCCCCAGCCAGCAAAGCCCTGGGGCTGCTGCAAATGCTTCCCAGCTGCTGCTGGCCCTGGGAAGCCAAGCTGGTGCTTCTGGCTCTCCTTCCTGTGCCGAGCACAGCAGCCCTTGGAGCAGGCATGGCCACGCCGCCTGCCAGTTCCCAGCGGCTTCGGTCCAGGTCCCGGCTCTTCCCAGAGCTGACAGCTCTGGGTCTAGAGGCACCTCTGGGGCCTAAGCTGTGCACAGCCAGGGCTGGGAGAAGACACGCAGGCAGCAAACGTCCTCGGGGTGCRGGCTGGGAATGGCACAGGGCCAGGCACAGGGACGTGCCCACGTTACACCCAGCCCCGGCTGTTGGCCCCATCAGTTGCTTGGGGCCACACTCGCTTCCCCCAGCCCCAGAGGCAGAGCCGCTGTGCCAGTACAGCAGTGCCAGGAGCAGCCCCAGCCCTGGCTGCCGGTACTTGAGGCTGCTAAAAGCCTCTTCCCTGGTGCTACTGGCGGTGTGGGAACCGCTGCCTCCCCCTCAGAGATAGGGGCAGAGGGACACCACTGCAGTCCCCTCCCACGTGAGACTTCCCAGAAAACAGTGCCCAGGACCACCTGTCAGCCCGGCCGTCACCTCACTCAGCTTAGGGGAAAAGGGAAGGAAAACCAGCTTCTGGGGAAAAAGCCTGATGAAATCCCCCGCAGCTACGTCATGGACAGCCCTTGCCTGCCCTGGCTGTGACACCCTGCCACGGCCCCATCGCCCCTGCTCACCCTGTCCCCAGGAGGGTCAGGAACGGGGCGGCATCTGGCCAATCATGCCCACAGGGATGCTAGTCTCCGCGTCTCTGGTGCATTCCCAAGGCGGGTGCTGGGGACATGGAGAGGAGGGAGGGTGGCCCCAGGACAGGCTGCCAGCATGGCTGGGCTCCAGGGCCCGGGTCAGACCCACTCCCCCAGGTACTAGGACGGGCCCGGTGCTCCAGCTGGACACCTCCTCCTCCACCTGGTGAGCACCGCGGCACAGTAGGACGCGAGGCAGAGCAGCAGAGCTAGGGCTCAGGCTCCTCCTCGGCTACAAACCCAGAGCCCGGATGTCACCAGAGCCACCAACTTGCTGCAGAAGGTTTCTGTTGCAATTAGGGGGTGGGAGCTAACGGCTGCAGCGCAGGGCCTGCCCAGGGAACTGGCTCACGGGAACTTCACCGTCTGTCTCCTGGGCTGGGGCTCACAGCACCCTGTGGTGGCAGTCCCTTGCCACCAGGTGCCACTGCCGAAACACTCGCACCACGCCTGCTGCAGCAGAGCCAACGCTTTACAGGAGACGCCAAGGCCAACTACAGAGCTGGGAGCACTGCCCGGCATCCCTCGGCCGAGCCTGGGGTGTGTGCCCAGCTAGGAGCATGCTGGCAGGGCCTGCCCCAGCACCCCTTGGCCTCCCTTGCCCCTCCGGTCCAGTGCAAAAGTCGGTTAAATAAACTCAATGCCCTCGTATTTCACACTCCCGATCCTGGTCTCGGGCAGGAGGAAGCGCCCGTCCAGCGTGAAGGCCATGATGTAGCTGGCGATCTTGCCGTTGTCCTCTTCTGATTTCAGCGCCACGATGATCTGGTCATCCGTGTCCGGGATGAACTTGAAGGAGGAGAAGCCATGGGTGGGGACCACCTCGCCCACGCGTCCCACCGTCACGTCCCCGAAGTCCTGGGTGGAGCTCAGCAGCAGGTTGGTGCCTCGCCGCTCATCTGCCTTCTCGTTGTATCGCTCATGGCTGGCACGGCGCGGCAGGAAGAACCAGCGCTGCAGGGTGTCACTCCAGGAAGCTGACTCGTGGATCAGGTAACCTGCGGCAGGGAGTGGCGTCTGACGGCACGGGGCAAATGGAGCACCCACCAGGCTGGGGTGGGACCCTTCCCCGCTCCAAAAGACACCGCAGCTGGGGAGGTCGCAGCCCCGCGCAGGCGACTGCTGCSAACGTTTCTGCCTCCTCCTGCCCCACTGCCCGTGCAGCAGCCCCCTCAATCCCTCCCAGAGCCAGGCAGGGGCACCCCAGCATGGCCTCCTCTGCCCGGGGGCCTGGCTGCCAGGCAGAGCGCCAGCTGAGCCACCCTCCAGCTGCTCGTGGCACAGACAGGGGAGAAAACCGTCCAGGGCAGGCTCTGGCCTCTCCACCAGGACATGGGGAGGTCTCTGGCCTCCAGCATCCTTTAAATCTCACACCAGTCCCAGTATCTACGGGGAGGGAAACCCCAGCCCCAGAGCCTGCAGAGGGTGTGGGACACGGGGCAGCAGGAGGGAGCCCCGCTCAGTACCTGGGGGTCGGATCCCCGCCGCAGCCCTCAGCGCGTTGTAGTTTGCCACCCAGTTCTCATGGCCCACATCGCCCTTGTAGCCGATGACCTTCACCCACTCAGGGTTCTCGTTCACCACCTCCCCTGTCGTCGTGGTCCACTCCTTGCCCAGTCCCCCTACGTAGAGGTGCTCATCCTTCACTGCCAGCCACTCTGCCTTGAAGCCTGCAGAGGAGAGAACGGCACGAGCCGGGGCTCGGCCAGCACACGGACATCAGACCAGCCCCCACTCTCCCAAACGCCACACCAGATGGCCCAGTGCTGGGCACAGCCTTCCCCCATGCAGCTGGTCCCCAGGCAGGAATTGCCCCCGTCCCGGCCGGGTTTACAGGGTCACCAAAAAAAGGCGCACCCCACCCCGGCGAGCTGCAAAGAGCCAAGGGCTTCACTGCTCTGCGTCTGCAGGGCAGGACAGGAGACCTCACCTTTCCCCACTGTGCCATCCCCGTCCGGGAGGATCACCCAGGGCACCACCTTGTTGCCCTCAATCTGGTAGACCACTCCTGTCCGGTCGTCCACAGCATACAGCTTCCCGTTGAAGACGACCAGCTCGGAGAGCTCCATGCCCCTGCCCTTCTCAGCTAGGTGGGACTGCAGCACGCTCTTGTCTTTGTCCCACTCCACCCTCACGCTGTCCCCGCTGTCCGAAAGCACCAGGTAGCCCTTCTTCAGGTAACTGAACCAGGTGTGCTCCTCAGAGCCCCGGGACTGAGTGTCCAGGTCCGCAATGACTCCGATGCGGTAGCGCACACCCTCGGGGTTTCTCTGGGGTGGGGACAGTGGGTAGGTGTCATTGTAGCGGTCCCCTGCCTGCAGGCTGAGCTGCCAGTTGCGAGGATTGGGTGGGATGGGCCGTGCCGGGGAGGACCGCTGCAGGCAGAAGAGCAGCAGCACAAACCCCACACAGGCTGACGACAGCACGATGGCCTTCCAGCGCAGTCGGAAGCGGGGGTCAGCACCCTTGGTCATGGACGCGAGGACAGGCAGACCACCCACGCTGATCCGGAGGGGGCTCATAGACTCATGGCAGGGCGGGATGGGCATCAGACTGGGGGCGAGGAGAACCTGGTGGCAAAGAGGAGAGGAAGCAGGTCAGAGAGCTGGAGCCTGGTGCTGCACTGAGCTCGGGAGGTGGCAGGGCACAGCCATGAGGGAGAGGCGAGGGGTCCCATCCCCTCTCCTACAGCAGGAGAAGGTGCTGCTGCTGCCTCGCACAAGGAAGAGCCAGCACACCAAGGGGGCTGCTTTGCTGCTGGACCACTCCCAGCCCCTTCTCACTCCCTCTCTGCACTCCCAGACCAGAACGAGCCCCAGCGCGTCGACAGGCACGCACGACCTGCTCAGCACCTCTACCTGCCCCAGGGTCCGCAGCAGCCCAGGCAGGGAGCCGAGGCACCCCGGCCCGGGGCGAGCCCCTGGGACCCACGTCGGGGTGTCCTGCTGAGCAGCATCCCTGCACAGCCCTGGGGGAAGAAGGAGGTTCCCCTCCAGCAGTGATGATGACCCTTGCTGCCTCCGGAGCGGCCGGCAGGCCTGGTCCAGCTCCTGTGGTCCCTGGGAACCGGCCCCGCTGGTGAGCAGTGTGTCCCCAGGCCCCACGGGGACACCGGGAGACACGTGGCAGCTCCACCCAAGCAGGATGCCAACACCTGAGCAGGAAGCGCAGCGCCCGGGTCCAAGGGACAAACACCCTGACCTGCCCAGTCTTAAAGTCACAGCAGCTCCCCCCCCCCGCCAGGCCTGCCCATGGTCACAGCATCTCCTCCGGGCAGGACTCGCATGTGGGTACCTTCAGTCCACTCCAGGCTGTGCCCACCCGCAGGGCCAGGGCGCCAGCAGTGCCTCTGCCTGCCACCTCCCTCCATGCAGCACAAGCGATGCGGCAGCTCCCCAGGCTCCTGCAGATGGGCGCTCCAGGCTGTGTGGGGTGCAGGGAGCAAGCAGCTCCCCAGGACTGGAAGCTGCTCCAGGGCCACCCACTCTCACCCCGTGCCATGCAGCACTGGGCAAGGACACCCCGCTGGGCAGTGGCCCCCCCCAGCTCGGGGCTGGGCAGAGGGGTGCCCAGCTGCTGTCCCAGGGCTGTCCCCAAAGGGCCAGTCACTGTCTGCAGTGGGGCCCGGGGCCTGCTGCTGGGCACGGGCCGTGCTCCCCCCAGGCGGCCGCGCCACGGGGCTCTCAATGTGCCTTTCAGCAGCCCGAGGTGAGAACAGAGGCTGCATTGAGCGTGGGGGGCCGAGCCCCGGGCAGGCGGGTGTGCTCCCAGCCGTGGCTGGGACACGGGAGAGCCCGTGAGGGACGGCTGCTCGCCCCGGGGCCCCGCTGCAGCGGGGGACGGACCCCGCGAGGAGGGGCGCGTCCCTCTGTCCTGCCGGGACCCCAGAGCATCGCCCTCGGCAGGACCTTGGGGACCCCACTCAGCGCACTGGCCCCCACCGCGGCTGTAGGGACCCCAGCACCGCCCCGAGCACGGTCACGGGCACCCCCGGCTCCCCCGGGCATGGACACGGGGACAGCCCGGGGCATGGTCACGGGGACTCCCGCCCCACCCCCAGGCATGGACCCAGGGACACCCCGGCTCCGCCAGGCGCGCCCTTGGGGACCCCCGAGCCCCCTCCCCGAGCAGGCTGCCGGGAAGGCGGCGCACCGCCCGGCCTGAGCGGGGCCTCGAGGACCCCCGCGCCCCCGGGACCCCCCGCATCCCCGCCCCGGGGCACAGCCTCGAGGACCCCGACGCTCCCGCCCGAGCAGGGTGCTTGGGGCCCGCGGTGCTCCCGCCCCAGCCCGGCGGGGACCCCCATGCTGCAGGCCCGGCCCGGCCCGGCCTTAGAGTCTTAGGGCCCCAGGGCGCCGCCCGGGCGCCCGCCTCGGCCCCCCGCCCCGGTGTCCCGGTGCCCCCGCTCACCGCAGCGCCGCCCGAGCGCAGCCGTCCGCCTCCCCCGCCGCCGCGCGCAGCCGCCACCGCCTCCGCCTACAGCTCCCGGCAGGCCCCGCGAGCCGCCACGGCAGCCGGCAGCGGCCAAACCACTGCGGCGGGGGCGGGAACGACAACTCCCGGCAGGCCCCGCGCGCCACCGCCCACGCCGCACGGCCCGCCGCGCCGCGGGGGCTGCTGGGGGCTGCAGTCCGTCCCGCCGCCCGCTCCGTGCCCGAACCGGGCCGGGCCCGGCGGGAAGGGCCCGGCCAGCCCCGACTGGAGCCGACTCCCCCCGCGCACGGGCGGTTGGAGCCCAGCGACGGCGGGCCGCGGTGCGCGGGCCGAGCCGGCCCTGCGGGGTGGCGTCTGCTGCAGCGCAGCCCCGGGTGGGCCCAGCCCAGCCGCCCAGTGCTGCCCGGTGCAGCCCCCGGTGCCGGCAGGCCCCCAGCCCGCGGCTCCTCCTGCCACACCTGCGCTGTCCCGGACGTGCCCTGTGGCCCCCCGCCACTTGGGGTGCGGGGAYTGGGGACAGATCCTACCCAGCCCTGTGGGATTCGTGTGCGTGTCTGGCTGCCAGTGGCCGCCTGCACAAGGCCCGCCCCCGGTCCAGGCTGGGCAGACCCTGGTGCCCCCAGGGCTGGGGAACAGCTGGCGGCTGTCCCGGCGTGGGGCAGGGTCCTGCCCCAGAGTGGAGCTGTGGCCGCTGGGGTCCCAGCCCCCAGCGCCGACTCCAGCATCTGGAGACACTTCCCAGCACGTGCCGCCCCTGTTCCCTGACCTCGGGCCAGCACTGGCCATGGCCACGGGCCCAGCGCTGGCAGGCGCCGGGAGCACACATGGTTAACGCCGGCCGCCTGCGCCGCTGGGCTCGTATCTGGCAGTGGGAGGGCTGCATGCCTTGTCCTGCTCCTCCGCTGCCTCCTTTACTTTCTAGAAAGTGCATTTCCGCCCGGGCCAAAGGAGAAGAGGCTGTCGGAGCGGGAGGCAGCCGATCCGCCGCGGGCAGGCTCTGCCCCACGCCCAGGGGCTGCCAGGGCGGCACCGGGGGGATGCTCTAGGGAAGGAGAGGCAGTGTCAGGAAGGAGCAGCCCTGCCCTGGAGGTAGGTGGGGGGCAGGTTTGGGGGGCCCCTGCAGGCCTGGGGACCAGCACCCCGGAGCTGCACCTTGTTGTGTACCCATCTGTGGGTGCCGTCGGCGACGGGTGCTGTGGAATCAGTGCAGACTCACCCAGGAGACTGCTCCGCCTTGCCAGGCGTACGGGTGCCCTGGGGCACGTCCAGCGAGGGTGACCGGTCCCTCCCCCTGCTCCGGGTGAGGACCCTGCCCTGCCTGCGGAGGGGGCGGTGGGGACCGCAGGGCTGAGCCTCACAGTCCTCTGAGGGCACAGCCTGACCTGCAGCAGCTCCAGGAGGACAGAGGCCGGGAGAGGGTTAGTGCTGGAAGCTGCAGTGCAGGCTTGGCCCTGCACAGATCCACCGCGGCTCCCCCAGCCCTGCCTCAGCCGTGTGCCCAAAAAGCGAGTCCCCACAAGCATGTCAAACCCAGGGCTGGGCCACCCCTTGGCATGTCTGCAGGGGATGCGGCGGCTGCTGGGGTCCCCAGCACAACGTCTCACTGGTGCTGCCGGGTGCTGCAGGAGCTGGAGGGCTGCGACCTCCCTATCAGTCCTTGACCGCAGCTGCCCCGTGCAGCTCCCACTCTGCTGCCCGCTGGGTCTGCGCTGCTCCGGGGGTGCAAACAGCTCTGCAACTGTCCCAGCTGCTGCAGCAAAGGCGGGGGGAGCTGTCCTGCCAGCATGTCCCTGGATGCCAGAGGCATCCCAGCTCCAGCTGCTGCAGCTCGGGGAGGGCTGTATCCACCACCCTGAGCGGGGAGGGTGAGGTGGGAGTGCAGGTCCTGCTGCATCTGTGCTGCCCCACTGTTCTGAGCCCCCTCATCCCTCCCCTGGGGTTTGCTCTTGTTTCATCCTGGTCTTTATCACCACCTGGAATATATTTCAGGATGTTTTGACTTGCAGTCCCAAGGCTTTAGCAGCCACTGAATTTAAATCTCCAAGCCACTCCTGGAGAGCATCCAACCCTGACAGGAAAAACAGCGTCCCTTCAGCAGGACTGTATATGCCTGTGCGTACATGGGCACCTCCCGCCCCACATGCCTGCGGGGTGCAGGGGGAGAGGCGCGCTCGCCTCCATTTCCAGCTCTACGACAGCCTGGGAAGTGCACTGCCTTTCTTGGTGGGAATTTCCTGGTGAAGGATTTCTTCTCCCTGCGGAGCAGTTGCCTGCAAAGCTGCGTTTTCCCCAGGGCTGAGCCTGCTGCGGGTCCCAGAGCTGAGGGAACGCCACAGGCTTCCCAAAATCCCGGCGGGCTGCATGCCATGCTCACTGGCATGTGGCTGGCACAGCTAGAGGCCAAGTAGGATGAAGAGAGCCAGGGCCATGGCTCCCCTGGATGATATCTGCTCACAAGCCCCTGGCTGGGCAGCTCCATTGCCTCTATCCCTATCTCCGCTTCTCCCCTGCCCACAGAGCAGAGCACAGGCAGGCACCAGGCCAGGGCACAGGCAGGGAGGATGCGGCACCAGGCTGCCTGTGTGCGGTGCCCACAGCCCTGCCTCTCCCCATACCCAGCAGCGCCAGTGAGACGTGGGCTGAGATATGGGGCAAGAGGCAGCGGGCGGGGGGAACACAGGCACGCGGGAAGCATGTGAGGGGACAGGCCCTTTGCAGAGGGTGCAAGCAGCAGGAAAGCCCTTTGGAGCCTTTCCCCATCCCTCCACCCCTTCCCGGCCCCGGCAAACGTGACTCATAAACCAGGCATCCATCCTGGCCTTGAACGCCCTCCGCGCCCGCTGCTGGAGCACGCCTGCCCGGTCCCCACCAGTCCCTGTGCTCAGGGGACAATGGGAACAGCCTGCCTGGAGGCTGGCCCAGCCTGGTGATCACTGACTGGGGACCCCAGCGCTCGGAGAGCAGGCGTTCACCAAAACAGCAGGATTCTGCCCCAAACTCCTTCCCCATGGCCTGGCCCACCCCCAGGACATGGGGCTGTGCTGCAAAGGGCCCTTCGCTCCTTGGGGCAGGTGCTCCAGGATACCGGCAGAGCCCACAGAGCATGGCCAGACAGCGCGGGGGGAGGCTGTTTGGGGAGGGGAGGAAAAGCAAAGGCTGTACCCCTTCGGGGAGGCACCTGACCGAGACAGGAGCCTGGCGAGCAGCCTTCCCCCTCCCGGCACTGCAGGGTGTGGGACCAGGCAGCCCACACCCACAGCCCTGTGCCCATCCAGTCATGCCCTGGCACAGCCTCGGACCCTACTGCCATGGGATGCCGAGCAGCTGGGCAGTGCTGCATGTGTGTTTGGCCATGGCTGTCCTGGCACCTCCGGGGCTGCAGGGTGAGGTGCTATGTGCCCGGCCCCATGCCTCGAGCGGATACAGCTGTGATAAGGCAGGAAAGGGCAGCAGAGCTGCCCAGGTTGGGCCATGGTGCCACCAGCTACTGCAAATATTAGCTTTGGCCCCACACAGGATGTGGGCTCCCAGGAAGGTTTCTCCCCATGGCGGCCGGCTCCCAGCTGGGGCTGCCAGCCCATATCCATGTCTCCAGAGAAGTGGGTCTTGTCTCCTTGCAAACCCTCAGACCCAGGGCCCAGGCACAGGGGTGGCGGCCAAGGGCTGGCAGCTCCTGGGACACAGGAGCCCCTTTCAGGGGGTCTGCGCAGCAGGCATTCTTGCACACCCTGGGAAGGGAGGAGAGATGCAGATCCCCCGCGGGCAGGGCTGGGGTCCCCCACAATAGGCAGGGCTGTACTCCGACATTTGCCCCATGGCATCTGGAGCTGCCTGTAATTTTCCCAGGTGCTGACACCATGAGTTGCAGCTCTTGGGCACCCATGGGAGGCAGCTGGAGCCAGGCTGAGTAGGAGCAGCCATGCTTGGCCCGGGGCTTGGACAGGGCTGCTCTGCTCCACCCTTGGCTCCCCAGGTAATCCCCTCTTCCATGCATGCTAGGGCTCTGGTGGCTGCGTGGCCCCAGCTCCCAGCTTGTTGGTGAGCCCAGAGCCCCTGCACTGCCACAAACATGGGTCTCCCCAGGTGCTCACTGCAGCATCACCAAGGTACACAGCCCAGCTAAAAGCAGCTATTTAGGTACAGATGGTCCCTGCAGCTGCAAGAGATGTGCCCACACTGCAGGCTTTGCTGGGGAAGGGCTGTTGCAAGAGCAGCCTTTTGGGGCTGGAAGCGCAGCTGTGCTCTGCCCAGGGCTGCATGGTGCACCAGGTCCTGTCCCAGGGACAGCGCAGGGCACAGCCAGGTTGGCACGGCACGGCAGGGTGTCTCTGCAGCTCCTGGCTCTGCCAGGCCTTGCCATTTCCCTCAGCCATCCCTGGCATCTCGCAGGGCACTGCCGCAGCATGGAGGGGCTTTGGGTGCTCGGTGTCCTGCTGCTCTCCTGCCTGCTGCTGCCCTTCCCCGCGGGGAGCCAGACCAGCCCCAGCCCCGACTGGCATTTGCAGACAGACCCCGAGGAGGCACCGTCCCAGCACCACGCTGCCAGGTGAGGGGACTCCGGGGCCGGGGCATTTCATAGCGGGGGACGGGGCAGCCCTAGCACCGCAAAGGGCCCTGGCCCCGACCTGTAGCTCCCCATTGCGCTTTGCTTTCTGCCCTCCCCAGGGCCACGCGGGAGCAGAAGGCCGGCAGTGCCCAGGAGGGGCTGCCCCCGAGGCCTCGCTGCGTCCGCTGCTGTGAGCCACCCGACCAGCGCTTCTCCTACCCCCAGTACCAGCCCCTGCCTCAGATCAACATGACCATCCTGAAAGGTGAGGGCTGGCAGGGCCCCGTGCTGTGGCACTGCCCGTGGCCGTACCTGCAGCCCAGGCACCCCATGCTGCCAGGCACCATGAGCCTGCCTGGTCTGCCAGCATCACTCCAGGGCCAGCTCAAAGCTGGGCTCCCAGTGCCAGCTCTCTGGGGTGCCAGTCTCACACAAACTGGGAGCAAGAAGATGGGGCTGGTGCCTGTGGTCCAGCACCCTGCACAGGCAAAGGAGTGGTGGGCCTGAGACATCGCAGGGCCTGAGCTGCTCCTGCTCTGGTGGCCTCTGGGCAGCAGCTTTGGAGGCAGCATCAGAGCCCAGGGAGGGGGCAGGGGCTGGGGGGGTTCCCTGCTGTCTCCATCCCCTTCTGTCAGGCAAAGGGGCTTCCAGGGCACTGGGTTTAGAGATGGCACCACCTCTGACAGCACAACTGTCTCTCCTGCTTCGCCCAGGCGAGAAGGGGGACCGCGGCGAGCGAGGCATGCAGGGCAAGTTCGGCAAGACGGGGGTGGCCGGCAGCAGGGGCCACACGGGGCCCAAGGGACAGAAGGGCAGCGTGGGCGCCCCGGGGGAGCGCTGCAAGAGCCACTACGCCGCCTTCTCGGTGGGCCGCAAGAAACCCCTGCACAGCAATGACTACTACCAGACCCTCATCTTCGACACAGAGTTTGTCAACCTCTACGACCACTTCAACATGTTCACGGGCAAGTTTTACTGCTATGTCCCTGGGATCTACTACTTCAGCCTCAATGTGCACACCTGGAACCAGAAGGAGACGTACCTGCACATCATGCGCAATGGGGCGGAGGTGGTGATCCTCTACGCCCAGGTGAGCGACCGCAGCATCATGCAGAGCCAGAGTGTCATGCTGGAGCTGCGGGAGCAGGACGAGGTCTGGGTGCGACTCTACAAGGGCGAGCGTGAGAATGCTGTCTTCAGCGATGAGTACGACACTTACATCACCTTCAGCGGCCACCTCATCAAGTACAGCGGGGACCCCTGAGTGCCTGCTCCACCCTGCACCCCCTCCCCTGGGGCAGGTGTCTGAGGAGCCCCTGCCGCCCCCTCAGCCCAGGCATGCCACCCACCATTAAGCTGTTAGCCCTTCTACATGCCACTACCCCCAGCAGCTGCGTAAGTGTGTGAATACCCCCCCCCAACTCCTCAAGGCCAACCAGATGCACCTGGAGGAGTTGGAGCCATTTCCAGCCTCTGCTGCATTTGTGACCCAAGAAGCAGCCACTCACCTGGGGCGGGCAGGGAGTTCATCCCCACCTGTGCCTGCTTCAGACCTGGGTTTGCTGGGGCACAGGCATTCATGGCACTGGCTGTGAGCTGGCACCAGCTGAATGGGTTTGACAGCCGGTGCCCTGGTGCGAGGCAGTGCAGACACGTGCACCGTGTTCCTCCCTTGCCCCACTTGCACCATGCTGTGCTCTGCAGGCTCCTTTTTCTGGAAAAGGGCAGAGGGTGCTCAGCATCCAGGAGAAAAGGCAATAAAACCACTACGGGCCTGTCTTTCCTTCCGCAGAGCTGGGTCCCAATGGCACAGATGTTGCAGCATGGTGCTGGGTACCCTCTGGGCTGACACCTCCCCCAAGCACTCCTGCAGGGGAGCAGTTCCCCTCTGCAAGTCCCCATCACAGTTCCCCCTGCCGCAGCCTCTGCTTGGTGCCGACACTGCCAAGGAGGGGCTGGCTCCCCACCGGCAGCCTTAGGTGCRGGGCCTTTGGCCTCAGCTGCTTCCACTCCAGTTAGATTATCTGCTGGCCAGGCTTTGTATTTTTGTAGATGCAATAGCAGAGCAGGGCCCAGGGCAGCATGCTGCCCCCCGCACTCTGTACAGCTTCTGACCACATTAAACACATTAAACACACTTTCAGTGTGTTGTCTTGCTTTGTGTGTTGGGGGGCTCCAAGCGGCTCAGGGCAGGTTCCCGCTTCTGGGGTACAGGAGCTCCCTGAGAGCCACAGGCTGGCACAGCGTTGCTGAGCTGGTGGTGGGAAGGGAAAGGAAGGGAAGGGCAGACTGTCCCCAGAGAGCCAGGGAGACCCAAGCTGGGCTTCATGAGGGCCAACTGTTCCCTAAGGGCCAGGGAGCTGAGCACAGCAACATACCTGTCAGCCTGTGAGCAGGGCAGGCTGGGGGTGGTGGCCAGGTTTACCAAGAGTCTGGATCATCCGGCAAGTCTGCAGTGATGAGGCAGGTCTGAGGTCAAGCTGGGAAGCCAGTGGGTCAGGGTCTGGATTGGTGGGTCCGCAGCTGGGCAGGGCAGGGCTGCAGCTGGAGACCAGCATGCCCCAAGCACAGCAGGGAAGGGAGGGAGGGCTCAGGGCTGAGCTTAAATAGAGCCCCACAGGTGGGTGGGGGCCCAGGTGAGGCTGGTCAGGGCCGTCTAGGGCTGGCAGCACCCTCGGGGCCCTGGCATTGCTGTCTGCATGGGGCTGTCCCCAGGTACCCTGCAGGAGGTGTGGAGGCAGCTGCCCTGCTCATGGCCAGCCCAGGGCCCCGTCCCAGCCCTGCGGTTGGGGCAAAGCCCCGTGACAGCACCCAGCCCCTTGGGCGGGTGGCAGGGCTGGGGCTGCTGGCGCTGCTGGCACATGGCATGAGGGGAGGGCTGCCTGCTGCAGGGCGGCCGCCAGCCCAGCTACCGGCTCTGTCCCAGTCTGCACAGCAGGGCCTGTTCTGGGACAGACGTTGCATCCTTGGACACATGTCCCATCCCGGGGGACACAGCCCATCCCGGGACATGTGGCCCCGTCCCAGGACACACAGCCCATGCCAGGACACACGTCCCATCCCAGGACACACGTCCCCATCCTAGGACACACATCCCCATCCCAGGACACACATCCCCATCCTGGGAAACACGGCCCAGTCCCAGGACACACGGGTCCAGGCGGCGCCGAGCGCGGCCGGGGAGGGCCAGGCGCTGGGGGCGGTGCGGGGCCGTGGCCGTGGCCGGTGCGGGCGGAGCTCCGCGGGCCGCGCCTCCGGGAGGGCCGGGCCAGGCCGCGGCCGGCGCCGCCGTCAAAGAGGGCCGGGGCCGGGGCGGAGGAGGCGGCGGAGGCGGAGCCGGCCGGCCGGCGGCGGCGGAGGTGGGCGGCGGGCCGGGCCGGCCGGGCCGGGGTCGGGATCGGGACCGGGATAGGGATCGGGATCGGGATCGGGATCGGGGCTCAGCTGGACTCGGCGGGCGCTGGCCGCGGTGCTGGCCCGGCCCCGGCCCGGCCCTCACCCCACTCACCGGGCAGCTTCCAGCCGGCGGCGGAGCCCCTGGGGACCACCGTCCTGCACGACACCGTCAGCGCCCGCCCACAGCCCCTGCCAGGTGAGGCACCGTGGGGAGGGCGCCCGCTGCACCCCTGGGTCCCCACCGGGCTGGGGCTGGTGCCGGTGCCGATGCTGGTGCCAGTGCCAAGCCGCACAGGCAGCACTCCCCACTGACCCCATCCCCCATCTCCCCACCTGCCCCAGCGCGGCACTTCGACACCAGGACGACGGAGCCCATCAGCTTCTTCTTGTCCGGCCTGGAGGAGCTGCTGGCCTGGCAGCCCGACAGCAATGACGACTTCAACGTCTCCGCCGTGCCTCTGGCCAAGCGCCAGCCCCCGCTCCGCAGCAAGAGGCCCCGGACACTGGTGTGCCATGACATGAGCGGCGGGTACCTGGAGGACAGGTATGTGCTGGGCAGAGGGGAGATGTGGCAGCGGGGCTTAACATCTCCGACCCCAAACCTCTTCTATTTCTGCTTGATTTGTTTCATGCCAGCTTGGCCGCAGGCAGGCAGGGATGGAGGGGTTTGGCTCTTGGTGCCGGAGCACGGCGACCTTGCTCGGGCCAGCCCTGGCCGGGGTCCGCAGGGGTGGCTCAGTGCCACAGCTCTGCCCAGCTCCTGGGGTGTGAGTCAGGCCCCTGCCCAGCCCCGCAGCCATCTGCCGGCGTCCTTCCCGCATTGCCCAACCCTCTTCCCGGTCTGCCGCTGCAGGTTCATCCAGGGCTCAGCCACGAGCAACCCCTACGTCTTCTACCACTGGCGGTACATCGACATCTTCGTCTACTTCAGCCACCACACTGTCACCATCCCACCCGTGTGCTGGACCAACGCGGCGCACAGGAACGGCGTCCCTGTGCTGGGTGAGGGCAGGGCCGGCTGCAGGGCTGTCGGCTGCAGGACTGGGCCCGGGGGAGCCCCAGGCACGCAGTGAGTTTGTCAGGGTGCGCAGCCAATGCTGCTCTTGCTGCCTCCCCAGGCACGTTCATCACGGAGTGGACAGATGGGGAGAAGCTGTGCGAGGCGTTCCTGGCCAGCGGGGAGGAGGCGTACCATGCCGTGAGCGAGCAGCTGGCCCGCATCGCCCAGCACTACCGCTTCGACGGCTGGCTGGTCAACATTGAGAACACGCTGAGTGTGAGCTGCAGTTGCGCCCTGCCCGCCTCCCTGCCTCCTCCCCTGCCCTCATGCTGCTCCCGTGCGGGGCCCCTTGCCCGCCCCATGCCGACCTGCCCCTGTTCTCTCCCGCCAGACGGCGGCGGTGGGGAACCTGCCCCCCTTCCTGCGGCACTTGACGGCGCAGGTGCACAGTGCCGTGCCGGGGGGACTGGTGATCTGGTACGACAGCGTCCTGCAGAATGGCACACTGAGATGGCAGAACGAGCTGAACGAGGAGAATAGGTGAGGCCGGGCCCTGCCTGCCCTGCCACCTTGCCCAGGCAAAACCGGCCCCGGGTTGGGGGGCATGAGCCCACCCCAAACCCAGTACTCGGGGGTGGTCAGGGCATGGCCTGCACAGCCCTCGGTGGGGTGGTCTGCGGGGACGGCCACAGTGTCCACCCTGCCACCCTGACCCTCATCCCCAGGGTGTTCTTCGACACCTGCGATGGGCTGTTCACCAACTACAACTGGAAGGAAGAGCACCTGGAGCGCACACGCGGGCTGGCTGGGCCGCGCCACACTGACGTCTATGTCGGTGTTGATGTCTTTGCCCGCGGGGACGTGATCGGTGGTGGCTTTGACACTGACAAGGTGGGTGTGCTGGGGCCGGGCCAGAGCAGACCCTGGGCCTCCCCCCTATGCAGGGCTCTGAGCTCCCACTGATGGCTGTGCTGTGCTGTGCCGTGCTGCTAACCCGGGGGTGCAGTGGTGAGGAGTGGGGGAACCCGGAGCCTCTGGGCTGCCAGCCATGCATGGAGAGGGAGCTGGGGGATCCCGGTGCTGCAGTCCCTGGAGAGGGAGATGCCGCAGTACGTCCCCACAGTGTTGTCCTGCCCCACCACGGGGCCAGCGGGACCTGGGGGAGTGGAGACGGGGCAGGTGACAAGGTGACCACCTGGCCCGGCCCGTGCTGCTCACCGCTCGTCTCCGCAGTCCCTGCGCCTGATCCGCCAGCACGGCCTCTCAGCAGCCATCTTCGCTCCTGGCTGGGTCTATGAGCACCTGGGGGAGGAAAACTTCCTGCACAATGAGAACAAGTGAGGGTGGGGGCCGTGGTGGGGAGGTGGGCCCGGGAGCACCCCGGGCCGGGAGGGCTGCTGGGCAGTGGGACAGGGCTGCCGGGAGACCGTGGCTGCCCACCGGGACCAGGCTGGCCCTGCTCTGCCCCAGCTGGGGCGGTGCCCAATGCCATGCCAGGGCAGCGGCTGTAGCAGGGGTCTCTGCTCAGATACCCACCTTTTCCTCTAGGTTCTGGGGCTTGCTGGCTGAGTACCTGCCCACACACAGCATCTGCACACTGCCCCTTGCCACCTCCTTCAGCCTGGGCATGGGCACCAGCAGGTTCCTGGCTGGGAAGGTGGGTGTGAGGCGATGGCTTGGCTCCGGCTGGGCAGGGTGGGCTGAGCAGGGGGTTCCCTGCTCCCGGCTCCCCGCCCAGCCCAGCTCACCCTGTCCTGCAGGAGGAAGAGGCTGGTCCCTGGTACGACCTGAGTGCGCAGGAGATCCAGCCCCTCTACCCAGAGCGCGAGGGCAGGCTGAGCACCAGCTGCTGCCTGCAGGACGCTTGGTGCGGGGGCAGCTCCCTGAGGGTGCAGGGGACCATCCCCCCCGGCGAGGAGCGCATGGCCATCCTGTGAGTTGTGGGGCAAAGCCCCCTTGCCACCTCCTCAGCACTGGGCCAGCACTGTGCTGGCACGGCACGGCCCACATGGCCCAGGCAGAGCTGTGCGGCCCCAGGGCCCCGTGGTGAGCGTGCCGCGGGGTGCTCTGCCCGCACTGCCCAGCAGACCTAACCCAATGCATCTTCTCTTTCTCTCCTCTCTCTCTCTCTGTCTCTTTCTGGGTGGATTTGGGGTCATCAGCCTTTTCTCTTTGCAGATGCCAGCACCCCCTAAGCTCTACCTGACCCTGCTCTACAAGCTGGAGGGGCCGCACCCCGACGAGTTCACAGTTGCGCTGGAGCTCACCACCTGGGACTCGGGTACCTGCCACGAGGGCAATGTCACCTCCCTGCCTGGTGAGGATCCTGCCTGCCCCCGTGCTTTCTGCAGTGAGCACCTGATGCAGGGCGTGGGATGAGCTCAGCCCCTTGCCCCCCTGACCCCACTACCTCCAGCAGAGCCCAATGGCCGGCACCACCCCCGGTTCCTCCCGGCACCACCACCTGGCCTCGCCAAGCTGCTCGCTGCCTGCAACCCTGGGTCCCATGGCTGGACCAGCCGGTGAGTGCCCTGCCGGCACCCTGCATCCGTGGGCGGGTGGGGGCACCCCAGGACCCCCCGGCACCATGCCCGCTCTGCCCCTTTGCCTTCAGGTGCTATGAGCTGGACCTGCAGGACTGCAGCCTGCGAGACCTCTCCCTGCTCGTGTCCCGCCACCAGCCCAGCCCGCAGGAGATGCCCTTCACCTGCCTCCTTGGGGAGGTCCGGGTGAGTGCCCACCGCTGCTGGCTGGGAGCCACCCGCCCCAGTGCTGCCCCATGCCACCCCACTCTGGGAGAGTGGGTGGGCACCTGCTGCTCCCGGCCCCGACCCCGACGGTCCTGTGGTTCCCTCCACAGGTGCTGGATGCGGCCAGTGTGGCGGCCTCCCCGCCGCAGGTGCAGAGCCTGATGGCCTCGCAGCTCTGGTGGCAGGAGGGCCCCAAGGCGGAGCAGCTCTCGCTCAGCCTCACCCTCCGCTGGGCCTTCCCGCCTGGCCGGGCTGGCTGCTTCCGCATCCTCAGCCAGGGTGCCCGCTGCCGCCAGGGCCAGACGGTGCCGCAGCTCCTGGGGCTGGCTCATGCCTGCCTGTACCGCGCTGTGGGCCTGGTGGTGCCACGGCCGGTGGCCGGGCAGTCCTGCCGGCTGGAGCTGCTGGTGGAGCCAGTGCTGCGCGACGAGCTGCCCGTGGACCCTGACCGCTGGGGGCGGCTGGTGCTCGTCTACTCCGAGCCAGCCGGCGGCACCAGCTGAGATGGGCATTAAAGGCAAGTGTGGTGTAGCCCTGCACCCGTGTCTCCTCCATGCTGGCGGGTGGGCTGCAGGCGGGGGGCATGGCAGAGCCAGTGCTGGGGGGCTGAGTGGAGGCTGCATTTTGTCGCCCTGGTTTGGTGGGTCCCTCTTCTCCCACCCTGTGGCTGCGCTCAGCCCTTGCCATGGGGGCCCACTGGGTGCTGGCCAGGGCCCTGCGAGGGGCTGCCCAGGGACCCCAGTCTTGCTCCTGCAGCCCTTGCTGCCTGCAAGCTGCGTGCACCCAGGCTGGGGACGCCTGCCCTAAGACTCCTGCTCAGCCCTATGTCTGCTTGCCTCAGGGACCAGCCCGGCATGGGTGTGGAGCCCCCAGCACCAGCTCCACTGCGGCACTCAGCCCCAAGGAGCAGCCCAGCACGGGCGGCTGCTGCGCCCGTCCGCTGTGGACCCACCCCAGTGCCACCCAGCCCACGCTACCCTCTCCCCAGGGCTGGCAGGCAGTGGCTGTGCCCGTGCTGCCTCCCCTGGGTATCTTAGGCGGAGAAGGAGAGAAAATTTATAGCCACAATTATTTTCTCACAGTCTGGTGAGCAAGCAATTAGCAGGCAGGGAGGCAGGCGAGCGTGCTGCACAGCGGGGTCACCCAGCCCCAGCTCCCTCCGAGCGCCGGCCCCGGTCCCACAAACAATGCTGGCTCCCGGTCAGGAAAATTAATATGTCAGCAGTTAAGCTGCTGCTCCTCCGGTGGGGGCCTCGCTCTGAAATGAATTATTTGACGGTTTGAAAAATGAAGGGCTCGGCACAGCCCAGGGAGGGCTCCTGCTGTGCCGGCACCCCGCTCCCTTGCTAAGGTGAGGCTGGGGGCCCCAGCGGGTTCCCCGCTCACCTGCCACAGGCTGCAGCCCCCTGCCCAGCAGCGTGCTGGGACAGCCAGACCCGCCATGCCAGCCATGGCCCTGCGCCCCTGCGCCAGCGCCCCAGTCAAAACCTGAGTCGCCCTGGTTGAAGAAAGAAATCTTTATTAATAATTTCAATAATAATAATAATAATCCTTGTAATAATAATAATAATAATAATAATAATAATAATAATAATACTGTTTATTAGAATGGTCACACCTTTGAAGCATACAGGATAGGCCGGCGCCAGCCTGCGCGCCGGCGGCCGGCGCAGGGGTTTGCTGTAAGGAAGAAGCCAGTACAGCGATGGAAGGAGCTTTGTACAGGGGCGGGGCGCGGGGCCGGGGCGGCCAGGGCTATGTACACCGGGAATAGAAAAGGGGGAGCTCGTTGCTGGAGCGTTGGGGGTGTCTGCAGACTATAAAGTGAGGTTTGAGGAGTGGCGGAGCCACGCGGGGCAGGGGGCTGAGCATGAGGCTGCCCTGCGGGACAGGGCTGCACCCCGGGGTGGGTTCCGCGGCGCCCCGTGCCACTGGACACTGGCCCCGGCACGCTGGCTGCTGCAGACCGACCCCAGGGCTTGGGCTAGTCCCCATGGGCGATGCTGGCCCCCAGTCCTGGGCGATGCAATGGCTGAGACCCTGCGCCGAGGGCTGGCGGTATCCCACTGTCTCAGGCAGGGACGGGTGGCCGTGAGCGTGTCCCACGCCGCGGAGCAGGTGGGAGCAGGATCAGGGCAGTTCTCATCCTGGCTTAGCACAGGGTCCGCGAGCAGCATCGGTCAGGGTTGCTCCCTGCGGGGTGGGAGCCCCGGGTGCGTCAGGGGATGGAGGGGAGGGAGGGGAAAGGGATCGCAAGCGAGTTGCAAGCTCCTCTTAACAAAAATTCCCTTTAAAAGGCAGAGGCTCATCCCCCTGCAACGCCCAGCGCCTCAGCAAAGTGGCTGCGCCGCCGCCCCAGCTCCACATGGGAGCCGAGGCCTTGCACACTCGACACGCTGATGACCGGCAAGCGCCGGAGCGCCGGAGTTTGGGAAACATGAAGCCGGGTTCCCACCCTGGCGCCCACTCCCCAGAGCCGGGGAAGGGGCGGCGTGCCACAGCGCTCYGCCGGCACCCCCAGCGCTGCTGTGCCAGGGCGGAAAGGAAGACGTGGTGCCCAGGCCCTGCGCCTGGGTGGGCGGAGGCCCCTCTGGACGCCCCCGCGCTCGGCGGCGTGCCGGCTCTCCCTCCCTGCCGCGGGCTGCGGGGCCGGGGCGGAGAGGGGCCCCTCTGGCGCGTCCAGCCGGTCCGTGCTCGCCGCGGCGCTCCTCCGGGACTCGCTCGCTCGGTGCGTGTGTGGACGGTATGGGACTTTCACTTGGCTGTTGCCGCTTTTTTTTTTTTTTTTTTTTTTGTTGCTTTGCTTTTAATTTTTTTATTTTTTATTTTTTTTTTGTGTGTGTGGATTTTTTTGCCCTTCCTGGTCCCAGAAGGAAACGGTCGCAGTTTCACTACAACAGAAACAGAGAGGCAGGTCTTTTGCTGGAGCAGCGTGCGGGGCAGCCTGGCTGAGCTGCTGGCTGGGAGGGACGTGGGCGCCAGCCCGGCCCCCCGAGCCCTGCACCGTGCCCCACACCTGCGCAGCCAGCCTGCCGCATTGGAGCTCCTCCGCAGAGCAGCGCAGTTGGCCCCGGAGAAGCGCTGCTGCCTGGGGGGGCTGTCCCCGGGGTCCCGCACCCACCCCAGGCCGGCTCCGTCCCTGAGGAGCATGCAGCAGCCCCCGCCGGCTCCTGTCTCTCCTATGGGGGGCAGAGGGGCTGCTCTGGGGCTGCCGTTGGCGCCGTGCCCCCCGCGCCTGCAGGCAGAGCATCCCCTCCTGCCTCGCAGGGGGTCGAGCCCTCTGCAGCCCCAGCAAAGGCAGCGCCCGCCGGGAGCTCGGGCCGGGGTGGAGCTGCCCGGGGACCCCGCGACCCGGCTCTGGGAGCGGGGTGCCGTTGGGGCCGAGGGCCGGCCCCGGTCCCCGCGGTCCCCAGGGATGCCAGGGGCAGGAGCTGCCCAGGGTCCCGCGGCGCTCGGCAGCACCGAGGCACAGGGCTGCACCGGGGCAGGCAGACGGTGCAGGAGACGCGGGCGGGCGGCGGGATGGAGCGGCTTGAGGTAACCCTACGGGTGTGGGCTGCCGAGGCTCAGCGGAGCCCAGCCCCAGCCCCAGCCCCAGCCCCAGCCCCAGCCCCAGCCCGCCCGGGCAGGGCCCGCGGTTCCTCCAGAGGCTCGGCCTCGGCTCTGTCTGCCTGGTTTGGTTTGGTGCTAGTGAGCAGTCAGTGTTAGTGGTGGGAGGGGCTGTGTCTGTCTTGCTAGTAGGGAGTGAAGCGGCTGTACCCTCCTCGGTATAGACTAGCCTGCAACATCAAAGATGAAAGAAAAGCCAATCAGTATTCGAGAGAGAGGCAAAGCCCAGTTCTTCCCTTTTTTTTTTCTTTTTTTTTTTTTTTTCTCTTTAAAATGACACCAAATCACTTCTGTCCTTGGGACGTGAGGGGTGGGCAGGGCTGAGGGTGCCCAGCGCTGCCTGGGCTCTGGGATGGCCATGGGTGCTGCCTTGGGGTGGTGCATGGGCTGGGGGCTGCGGGGTGCCCCAAGCCCCGGTGCCCCCAGCACAGCACAACCGTGGCCTGGCCTCCTCCCGCCTGCAGTGACCGTGGAGGAGCCCATCCCTGTCCCTGCTGCGGCGCGGGGCTGGTACCCGCCCTGCCCATCCCCGCAGGACGCAGGGGCCGTGGCCCTTGCTAGCAGCTGCCCAGGGCCGGGGGTGCCGAGGGGCGCTCGGCAGCCTGGCCCCAGCTGGGGGTGAAGGGGGTTAAAAAAGGAAGAAAAAGATGGGTTGGCTTTGAGATCCTGCCCATGAGTGGGATTTTTCATCTTTGATGCTGGTTGTGAAGCTAGATAAGAGCCGCGGCGAGCAGGTGGGCTGCAGGCACTGGTGCGCACGTGTGCTCCCTGCGCGTGGCTGCGCACCGGGGCCTGGGGACACAGCCCCGTGCCAGGGAGGAGAAAGGGGGTGCTGCCCAGGCAGCCGGTGTGGGGGGCAGCTGGGCCCCCAGGAAGCGGCGTGCATGGGCGACTGTGCGGGGCGGCCCCTGGCTGGGTGTAATGGGGCACACAGGGTGGAGGCACGGGGGGGGGGCCTCCTCTCTTGCCTGCCTGTGGACAGAGCCAGGCAGGGGCTCCGCTGCTCCTGCCGCTGCTGCCAGCTCCCGGCTCCCCCTCCCACGTCCCCCGCGTGCATGGCTGCCCCGTGCCCCTCACCTGCCCCCACACCCCGCAGGCTCCCCAGGCTGCCGTGCCAGGCCCCCCTCCCCAGGTTGGCTGCAGCTCGCGCCAGGAAGCAAAGAAAGGCTGTGGGGGCTGCTCTTACCATGGTGCCGATGCTGTACGTGGCGGCGGGGCCGATGGTGTGGTGATACGGGTCTGCCGCTGCATACACTCTGCCGTAACTAGGAGCAAACCAAACACAGCGGCGGGTGTTAGTGACCGGGGTCAGGGTTCCGTCTCCCCTCAGCAGCCCCCCCGCCCGGCCACTGCTTCCCCCTGCTGCGCCTGGGAGCCCCCCGGGACCTCCCTGCTTCTCCCTGCCTGGGCACCAGTCCCTGCCAGAACAAGCCCAAAGGGGAGCGCAGGGGCCCCTGTTTGCCCGACACCCTCATCATGTCTGGCTCCATCCTCGTCCTGTGGGGCACAAAAGGTGGGGTGTGTCGGACTGGGCAGTGCAGGGGGTGAAACAGGGCTTCCCCCCCAGGAGCGATGCCCACGGTGCAGCGGTGCTTACCTGTCACTGTACGCTGCCGCTGCTGCCGCGGGCTGGGCATATCTGTAGGCGGCGTAGCCCCCCTGCAGCGGAGGGAGAGACTGCCGTCAGGGAGGGGGGCAGCACCCGCCGGGGGAGGCTCGGGGGGCCGGGGCAGCTGGGCACCCCCTGGGCACTGCCACGGAGCAGCGGTGGGACTCTGCAGAGAGCCGGTGCCCGTGCCACCAGGCGCACACCAGCCTCATTACCATTCCCCAGGGGCTTTCACAAACATTAACCTTAAAAAATTAAATTTCCAGAGGAGAGAATGTCACCTCCCTGATCGCTTTAATGAGGTGTCACATTAGATAAATCCTTCAGCTGCCCGCCTGAAATATCGCCAATGGCTTCTTAAATATGGAGGTTAAATGCCAGTGTAAGACAGCGCACTGGCACTCGCCGAGGCTGTAAATCCCATGCAGTGCTGGCCCCGTGAGGGCCCCGGCTAGGGGCACAGGACCCCGTGTGGTGCCACCCTGCTCGCTCTGGAGGAGCCACGCTCCCGTCCGCGCTCCTGTCCACACTCTGCCTGGGCTCTGGCTGCCCTCCCCAGGGGAAGGGGCTGGCAGAGGGCAGAGGCCGACATGGAGCCACCCGGTGCCGCTCAACCCCTGCCCCGGCATAGGGTCCCTGGCGTGGCCCAGATCCAGGCATGGCTGTACTTACATAGATCTCGGCTCCGTAGAACCCATCCTGGTAGACGACCCTGCAAACGAGGCGGAGGCATCAGAGCCTAGCCTGTGTCACCGGCTGAGAGGGATCGCAGTGAAGCCGGTGAACTGGGGGAGCTGCTTCCAGCAGTGCAGCCAACGGGTGAGGAGCGGCCATCCAGGCAGCCCGAGGGCACGTCCTGGGCTGGGACTCCTGGCAGGGAGGGCAGGGACCTGGGGACGGGTGGAGGGCATGGCCAAGGGCAGGGGGAGCCACAGGGATGGAGGAGTCCGGGGCATGATCACTGCCGGGAGCACTGAGCGGCCACAGATCGCTATGGCTGTGCCTGACACCAGAGTGGCCGTGTGTGCCGTGAGAGAGAGTATTTCTATTAAACCAACTGACACGGCTGGAATAATGGTCCGTGCTTTGGAGCACAGGAGGCATGTGGGTCACCCTGAGGGGCAGCAGCCTTGGGGGTTTCACAGCGCCCGAGGCCAGGCAGGTGCTGGGGGAGCTGCAGCCTGTTCCTGAAGCATGAGAGCCTGGCAATGCTGATGCTGATAGCAGCAGAATCAGAGCAACACGGCAGCAAATGGACCCCCCGCCCCGAGGCAGGCAGTGCCCCCCCCCGCCGCCTAGGTACTCACGCGCCATAGGTGGGGATGGGCGGCGGCGGCGGCGCAGCCCGGAAGGTGTTGTAGACAGCGCGTCCTCGTCCCCGTAAGTGTGCCCCTCGGTAGGCCACGGCCGTCCCCGTGGCGGGGTACGGGAACCCCGTTACTGCAGGAGGGAGGGAACAAACGTGGGCTTTCCGCAGCAGCTCCTCACAGCGCATGGCTGGGACCCCCGCAGCCACCACGGGGCATCCTGTGCCAGAGCCTACCTCCGTCCCCCAGGCCTGCTGGGGACACGGCCCCGCAGGGACACTGGGCGAGGGGCCGGGGGTGCTGTGCACGCAGGGGTGCAGGAGAGGGGGAGGGGCCRGGGGCTGCTTGCTGCTCAGAGCAGCGGTGGGGTCGGACACAGTGCGGAGCCGATGTTCAGGGGGACCCGCAGCAGGGCCGGCCCCAACCCGACATTACCTGCGTAGAACTCGGGGCCGTAGACTGCTCCCACCACCGGGTTCAGCTTCCAGCCTGCAGGCAGGGAGAGCCGGTGAGGCCAGGGGCACCCTCCCCACGGTGCTCCCCCCCCCCACCAGCTGGGCTCCAAGGGGCCACAGCTCCCAACCCTGGGCAGCTGCAGGTCATGGGGTGCCCAGGGGAGCTGCACCCCCACATTGGGCAGGGAGTGGCTGCCCTCCCACCTGCCCAAGGGTGCTGAGGGTGTTTGCTGCAGGAGCTCGGTGGCAGCCTGGCAGTGTGGGTGCCCAGGGATGCCCCTGCCCGCAGCAGCTCCGGCTCTCCTCATGCTGGCCCTTACCGTTGGTGTAGGGGTTGGCAGCCTTCTTGTTCGTCATGACCCGGGCTGTGGCGTTGTTCACCTGCGGAGAGATGGGATGGGAGCTCAGCGCCTGCGGGCAGCAGGGCTGGCAAGGCCGCGGTCCAAGGCCCGCTCAGCCACACTCGGCGTGCGTCGCTGCTGCTTCAGATGCCAGAGCGAAGGACGCCGGCCGTGCAAGGAGACGAGGCAAGAGTCTTTGCCTGCAGCCGCCCTGCCGTGACGCAGTCCTGCCCACACCCCCGGCCAGCCCAGGCCTCCCGGCTCCTGCCCTGGCTCCAGTGATGAGTGTTGGTTGGGCTGGCAGCCAATGCCCTGACCACTGCGGTGCTGCGCTCAGGCTGAGCCCCAACACGCTGCCGCCAGGCTCAGCCACCTCCTGTCCCCACCCTGACCCAGCCTGCAGGAAGGACGCACTTGTGGCTGGAGCCCGGGTCACTCCTGCAAGCGCCCGCGAGCTCCTGCCTGGCTTTGTTGGACCACGTTCTCTGATAGGCAGGGCCCATCCAGGGGCATCGCTGTGCCCTGCCATGCTGCCCTTCCCTGGGCTCAGCACTGCTGGGGACGTTTGTGTCCCGCTCCCTCCGCCGCATGCTGCCCCGCTTCCCACCGCTTGCCGGCGATCAGGAAGGTGCTGCTAACGAACGGGCAGAGCCTGATCCCTCTGCCCGGCTTGAAGAAATAAAAGCCTCGGGGGCTGGGCAGCATGGCGCTGCCTGCACAGTGGGTGCAGGAGCCCTGTGCAGCATCCTTCCCTCCCGGGCGCAGGGGAGGTGGGGACGGCATGCGGAGCAGAGAGCCCCTCTCCTCCCTGCAGAGCTCAGGGCGGCTGTGCGGCGGGCATGGGGGCTGCGGGCAGCTGGGGTCCGCCAGACCCCTCTGTAACAGGGCAAAACGCAGCCAGAGCCCGGGCTAGTGCCCCAACTCTCCCCGCACGCAGGAGGTTCGTTTGAGCTGGATGCTCCTTGTGCCAAGTGACGACCTTCCCGGCAGCCGGCACACATGCTCCCRTGCCGCATTCACAGACGTATGCACGCGCCGGGCAAGCCTCCCCTGGGGCATGCGGGACCGGGGCAGGACCTGGGGCTGCCCCAAAGTGCCCCCTGCCCCAGCTCTCCCCTGCCTGCAGCCCCCAGGCAGTTCTGCCCTGCCTGCAGCCCCTGGCAGGAGAGGGCCCCCGGGCAGGGCGGAGGGGATGCACGCACACACAGGCATGGCACTAGCACACTTATCTGAGCACCTCAATCTTCCGGCCCTCTACGATGGTGCCATTCAGCTTCTCCCGTGCCCGGTCGGCATCTGTGCTAGTTTCAAAAGTTACAAACCCAAAACCCTGTGAGCAGAGGAGAAAAGGAAAAAGAGAGAGAGAGACAGAGAGAGGGTGTGGGGACAGAGAGAGAGAGGGTGTGAATCAGGAGAGCTGGCACAGGAGATGAGGCTGCTGCAGTGCAGAGATGGAGAGCCCGGGCCGGGGCCCCCGCTGGGTCCGGGGATCCCAGCTGAGGCCCCAGCATCGCCTGCAAGCTGGGAGAAGAGTCTGGGAGAGGGGCACAGAAAGCAGGGAAGATACAACAGAGACATCCACACACAGAGGGACACGAGCTGCCTGTGCAGGGGCGGGGCAGAGCGAGCCCTCCCCTCCCTCCGGCGCTTGGTGTGCAGGGACCCACACGGCTCCCCCAGTTGGCACAGGGCAGTGGGACGGGGCTGCCCCGAGATGGGGTACCCCGAGCCTGGGTCCCGTGGGGCGGGAGAGGAGGGGAGAACAGGCAGAGGAGCCGGCTCCACCTGGTCCCCTCCCTGGGGCTCACCATAATGGTGCCGGCTGCGGGCAGCACCCACCTTGGAGCCCCGCTCATTGAAAATGATCTCCACGTCCAGGATCTTCCCGAATTGCTGCAAGCAGAGAGAGCAGAGGAGTGAGCACCCGCAGAGCCCCGGGCCCCATGCCCGGGGCTGCTGGCACAGGTCTCTGCGCCCGGCTGGGCCAGGGACGGGCAGGGGGCTGCCTCGGGGGCCAGACCGGGGGACCCTCGGTGCCATGCAGGGGAGAGGCCCTGGCACTCCCATGGCACCCGCTCTTCCAGGACTTGAGGAGTATCACCCAAAATCTCATTAGCCTGCACTGCTCTGAACCCTAATGAGGGCTGGGAAGGGGGCAAGGGCTCTGTGTCACTCCCCCTTCCACATACGGGCCTTGGTCCGACAGCCTGGCTGTTAACCAGGGTGCAAATCCTGCAAACCCCTGCTCCCGGCCAGCAGCTGCACTGAGGCGCCCGTGCACGCTGCAGGCTGGGCAGGACGGGCCCTTGGGATGGGACAGTGCCAGGGTCCCTGTGGTGCCACGGGGCAGCACCCGAGTGTAGAGCAGTGGGACGCGGGTGGCTGGACAGGGCCGGACTCACCCCGAACATTTGCCGCAGGTCGGGGTCCCGGAATCGGAAGGGGATGTTGGAGACGTGTAACCTCTTGGGCTGCTGC
This sequence comes from Phoebastria nigripes, assembly GCA_035582835.1. Classification (NCBI taxonomy): domain Eukaryota; kingdom Metazoa; phylum Chordata; class Aves; order Procellariiformes; family Diomedeidae; genus Phoebastria; species Phoebastria nigripes. The sequence goes on from JAYKAV010000223.1 coordinate 625,711, forward strand.
TTGTCTGTGTTGTCTGACGAGTGTAGCTGCTGGCTGTCTGTCTGTGCCGCCTCATCTGTCTGCTGTGGGAAGCACCGCTGGCCATCAGCCCCCAGCCTTGCCAGCCCCGCGTCCCCCGGCAGGGGTCTGGGCACAGGGACTGTCCCCCTCCCCTGCACTTGGCCCTGCCTGCCCCCAGGGACACCCTGGACCCTGCGGTCCCCAAGCTCTGGGCAGCACCCCGTGGGTCTCCCCACAGCACGGCGAGTCAGGGGGATGCCAGAGGGGATCTCTGCCTGTGGGGAGTCGGGGAACGCCCAGCCTGGAGAACCAGCCACCAGCCCTCCCTGCACCTCCCTGCCTCGGCCAGTGCTGCCAGCGGGGTCAGGGCATCACCCGCCCCATGAGTGGTGCTGGGGACCTGGGGGGCTGAGCGCTGGGGGGTGCAGGGGGCACATCCTGGGGAGGGGGAGGCCTGGGTGAGGGTGAGGGGTGATCCGCTGCGGAGAGCCAGCCAGCATCGGGTGGCCTCACGCTGGCCTCTCTCCCCGCTGTCAGCACAGTGGCACGGTGCCCGGGGGCTGTGACCGGGCACACGGGTGTTTTTGGGGCAGGGGGTGGCAGACCCTGCATGCGGGGCTGCTGCAGCCGGGCTGGGAAGTGCTCAGCTCAGCACTTTCCCTGGCGCTGCATTACAACCCCGTAATTGAAGCTATCTGGTGGGAAGGCAGCCAAGCAGGTAGATTACAAGTGATTAGAAATGACGGGGGGGCTGCGAGGGAGAGAGCCGGCGGCCACAGCGGGGGCACCCAGCCTAGCACCCCGAGGGACCACAGCTGGGCAAGCGCTGCTGCCCCAGCATCCCTCCCAGCAGCTCCGGTGCTGCCCTCGGACCCCCGCCCACCTCCCCGGATGCTGCTCCCTTACCGGTACCGTCTGTGTCCCTGCTATGGACTGTGTGCTGGCGTCGGTGCCCGGCTGCTCGGCGTGGCTCTGTGCTGGTGTGTAGAGGGTCATGGCGTGCTCCGGTACTGTGCTTTGCCCCGAGTAGTCCTGCGTGGGGTGGGGGTGCGGCGGTGCGTACTCTGCAGGGATCCCGTTCTGGGGGGGCGGGGGGTACTGGGCTGGGGGGTAGGGCTGAGCCATCGCGTCCGGCGGAGCCGTGGCGTCCTGGTTACCCTGCCGAGACAGCGGCACCATCCCCCTTACCCACCGACGTCCCCGGGGAGCCTGGGCTGCGACCTGCCCTGGGCAGGGGTCCTGGTCTCCGCAGCCAGACTCAGGTCCTCCAGCCCCACGACGCCCCAGCCTTTGGTGTGTCCCCCCCTTAAACCCTAGGCTGTCTCTGTGCCACGGCAGCTCCTGGGTTCCATCACCCGCAGCTGAACCCCCATCCTCTCCTGCTCTGGGGCCCTGCCTGCCCGGTGCGCTGGGGCTCGGGCAGCAGGAGGACGGAGCACCCCTGCGGGGCTTAACTAGGGGAGCCTGCACATAGCCCTCTCCTCGGGGAAGGAAACCAGGGCAGCCCTTGGTTTGGAGCCCAACATGGAGCAAAGCAAAGCCAGGCCAGCAGCATCGCTCCGGGGGAGCTGCACAGCATCAGTGCCTGCCGGCACCAAACCCAGCATCCCGGTGACGGTGGTGTCCGTGAAGGGGAGTGGGGCCAGAGAGGCAGGGAGGGGCAGCCAGGGACGGATGTCGATGGCCCCTTGGCAAACACCAGACAGCGATCAATTAACTGCTAAATATTTGATTAGGCCCTTTGCTCTAACGCAGCTGGTCTGGCTGCCCCGGTCAAATGGGGTGAGCTGCACCCATGCCACGGGCTGCCTATTGCCTGCTGGAGGTGTGGCGTGGGGCTAGGAGTGGCGTGGGGCTGCCAGCCTGCGCCTCTCCTGCACACCCACCCACCATCCATCCTCACAGACCCATGTGCACCCACGGGCTCTCCCCCCTTGCACACGCCTGTGCTGCACCCACCGCCGCACACAGATGCCCACCGTGGCACATGGCAGCAGCCCCCGCCGGCAGCCGAGAGGCCGCGAATGCCTGAGCCAGCGTGCGGGGCAGCGCCAGCAGCCCCTCGGATGCTTTACAACCCGCTGTGGCAGCCTCTCGCCCATGAAATACATCTGTGGCTCAGCCCGTGGAGACAAGCTCCTTAATTGTGTGTGTGGCCAATTTATGGTGCGGAGGGACGGCGGGGGACGGGTGCGGGGGCCGTACTGCCAGCCACCATCCCACAGCCGGCAGGGCCGTCGTGCCTGCGAGGGACGCAGTGGAGCCCATGCTGGGGGCACGGCGGGGACTACATGCAAACCCAGCGTGAATAATCCTGCTACAGATCTGCAAGTCATTGGCAGGCTCGCCAGTGCCTTCCCGTGCTGACTCAGCTGCTCGGGGACGCACCAGCCAGATGCACCTGCCAGCACAGCCCATGGCTGCCGATGCTGCAGGACAGCGGAGCCCCTTCCCTGGCACTGCCCCTGAGCCAGGCAGTTGGGGCAATGTTCCTGCCTCCGCCGCAGGTGCAAACCCCACCTCGCATGCGGGAGGGTTTCCATCCTGCACTCAGCCTGGCCCCGGCACCTGAGCCTGCTCCGGGGAGCGGGCAGACACCAAACAGTCACAGCAGTCGCGCTCTCAGCACCTGACCCTCCCTGCCTGCATCCCTGATGCCCAGTGCCTGACCCTCCCTGCCTGCATCCCTGATACCCAGTGTCTGACCCTCCCTGCCTGCGTGCACGGAGCCAGCAGCAGGAGCAGCCTGCAGCACTCCCATATGCTCCATGCTGGACACTCGTCCCTGCTGTCACCATAGTCAGGATCAGCCACCGTCACAGTGGGAACGGGCGCTGCTGCCCAGGCAGGAAGAGGCAGCGGGCAGGGGGACGCAGATGGGTGCTGGGGCAGGGACTGTCCCCACCTGCCCAAGTCTCGGGCCCCGCTGGCTCCTCGCCAGCCCGTCCCGACAGCCACGTTCATATCTGTTATTAATTAGGGCTGTCGCAGTGCTTGTCAGCCCAAGTATTATTTCATTCAGGGACCATTAGGTTCTTCCCCTGTTTTGCTGCTCGCTGTCGCTGGGGCTGCTGGTGCTGCAGAGGCGCAGACCTATGGCTCCCAGTGCCTCCCTCCTGCCAGCGCTGCCCGTCCATCCCCAGGTGGGGACGGGGCTGCTCGGCTTAGTGGCAGGGGCTGCCGGGGGTAAGGGCCCCACGGGGAGGGGGATGGCAACGGGTTTGGCTGCAAGGTGCTTGTTGACGCCACGGGCAAATGGCTGCTGCTTGGCTCTGCACCCCACGCTGCCTGCGTCCTCCCCTGCCGGCTGCTCTGGGCTGCCTGCAGCGTGGGAAAAGCCCCGTCCCCAGGCAGCCCTGGGGCCCCTCTGCTCCTCCCACGAGGGTTACTGGGGCCCCGGCCCCATGGCAGCCCCTGAGCCGGCACCAGGAGCAGCCCCTTCCCTGGGTCCCTCCCTGTGCCGAGTGCCTGGGGGGTCCTGGGGACCCACCTCTGCACCCCAGGGGAGGCAGCCAGGCAGCACTGGCCTGCAGCCAGGTGCTCCCAGCTTGGGGTGCCCAGCCCTGCGGGGAGCCCGTTGCGTGGTGCTAGCCCGTGAGTGCCAGGGACAGGGGGCTCCGACAGGCGTCCCTTGCTCGCCCACCGCACATCCCTCCTGGGGGATGCTCCTGCACGGCACTTCGTGGGGCAGCTTTCCACGCTTGCATTAAAAGAAATCCTGATTATTAATGGCCCATGGCCCTCATTTAGTAAATGAAACAGGAGATTAGTGCAGTGCCCAAGACCGAGTGCGGAGCAAAGCTGGCAGTATTTAACACGGCACGGGGGGCACGAGCAGCATCCTACCACCCGTGCTGCCCATCTGCCCGGGCGGGACACGAGCAGGGCTGTGGCACGGCCCTGTGTCAAAACACCATGGCTCCGGGGATGGCAGCAGAGGGGCTGGGATGCAGAGTCGAGGCCTTTGCTGTCAAGGAGAGAAGCGGCTCTGGGAAGCGCGGCACATGCTGCTGCGTCCCGCAGGCTGCCGGGTGTCCCGCTGCCTCCCGGCTCCTCGGCAGAACACCGCACCGAGGAGCCTGGGGCCAGGGGAGCCCCCCAAGAGCAGCTCTGTCCAGCTGGCTGCGGGACGCCACTCCCTGAGCCCAACCCTGGAGGGCAGAGCCAGCGGGATGCCGAGGTCCCCTGCACGGTGTCCCCAGCGCGGCGTCCCCTGCCCTGCCCATGGCTCAGCCCCGCACCACCAGCCTTGTGCAGTGGCTGCCGCAGCAGGCAGGGGGTGGATATCATCTTTAGCTGATTAAATGTCCCTCATTAACGAGTTTCTTTAATTAATGAAGTTTTTTTGTTTGCTCCACTTGCTTTCTCCCCACCGCACTCTGCCTCCTCAGCACAATCCAGGCCATTTCCTTTCAAGTCATTTAGCGCGTGGGGCCGGTTCCTGCCGACGCCGCACTTTGGTGATTGTGCCTGTCAGCTTGGGGCTGACGACGCCATTTTTAACATTTGCTTCTTTTTAAGAAAATAACGCATCAGGAGCCCCCGAACGCAGAGGACATGTCTGAGCAATTAGCCGAGGGCCGAGCGCAGAGCGCCTGCACTAATGAGAGGGCACCCGCTGGCCCTCGGCACCCTGCAATGTGCCACCACAACTCACCCGTGATGGGAGTCCTGCCGGCATGGTGCAAAGGTGCAGCGTGCGAGCTCCCGAGTTATCGACCGCTCACGAGCAACCATCACCTGCTGCCACCCACCTCCGGCCACAGACGGGCAGTGTGGTGGCCCCACGCTGGCCCCACAAGGCCAGCCAGCGAGCCGTGCCCATGCTCAGCCAGAGCCTCTGCTTGCACACACGGTCATGATTTACAACCAGGTGTCAGCCTGTCCTGGGGCTGCTCCCTTCCCCTGCGACCCCGTGGCCACCACAAATGTGCCCAGAGTTTCCTTCGAAAGCCTCATGGCCATCCCGCTGCCTCGGCCCGTTCCTGCTCTCGTCTCCARCCCAGGGCAACCCCCACCTGGCCAGCTCTGCCTTTGGATGTCCCCTTCCCGCACGCTGCGCCCAGGCCAGTGCTGCTGGTGCAGGGTGCAGGGGCGGCATGGCACTGCCTGGTCCCAGCACGGCACCGCCTGGTCCCAGCATGGCACCGCCTGGTCACGGCACGGCACCGCCTGGTCACAGCACATGTGCAGCCTGGCTGGACAGCTGTGTGCCAAGCCCCGGAGCAGCTGGGGAGGAGGCACAGTCCCATCACCATGGACCCCCCCACCGCCAGTGAGAACAGAGCCCCGAGAGCCGCGTGCACCAAGGAGCCTGCAGCCGTGGGTGTCCAGGAAGCCAACGCAGCATGGATCCACAGGCAGCCAGCCCAGCTCCAGTCCCCGATGCCTGCTGCCATCCCGCTCCCTCCACTGGAAACCAGCCACCCCCCGAGGGGTGCAGCGAGGGGCTGGGGTCCTAACCCCACCACATCATCCAAGGAGGCYGCCAAGATGTTCCTCCAAGCTGCAAAGCCTCAGCAGGCAGCACATCCTGCAGGCAGTGCAGGCAGGCAGGCAGCAAGCGCATTACCCTGACCCAGACTGCCTCCTGCTTGCTCGCTCACTGTCAGGGCATCCCCTGGCCATGCGGTGAGACAGACCGAGGTCAGGGCGGAGCGTGGAGAAGGGTGTTGAGCAATTCCCCGAGGGCGCCCGAGCCTGCCTGCGCCAGGGCAGCTGCTCACTGTTGCAACAAGTCTGCAGTGCATTGCTGCGGCGGGACCCGCTGTGCCTGCCAGCAGGACACAGAGCTGGGGACGGACTGGGGCAGCGCACAGGGAGGCCGATGGGAGCATCCGCCCTCGCGCCTGCTGCCTCAGAGCAGGGCGGTGCAGCAGCGCCGTGCTGTGCCGGGCGGCAGAGACAGGCTCAGCAAATGCCCCGGCGGCAGCAAGAGGGTCTTCACACGGCCCCACATGCCCCCCAGGCACCTAGGGGCCACGCGGCCGTGCCGTCACCACGGGCTGCTGCGAGGCCGTGTCCGGCGCGGCTCATCTGCTTGACAGCCACAACGTCCCCTCTTCGATCCAGCCGCTCGCTCATGCTAATGACTGTCAACATGAAACAGAGGCCGTGAAGGGGAAGAAAATTACTCCCTGAAAAGGAATTGACTGATCCCCGTCATTTCTCAAGGAATCACTGACCTGTGAATATTTCATTACCCAAAATGCTGTGCCATCCATACAAAGCAGTGCGCCTGGCCCCAAGCAGGCACCAGCCACAGAGCCCCAGGCTGCAGCAGGGGAGCGGGGTCAGGGTGCTCGCCACGGGGACGTCCCTGGCCCCAGGAGGGACAAGCCCTGCCTGCCGTGGGGGCTGGCAGGAAATGGCGGCGGGTCGCTTCTCCTCTCCTCCCCAGAATGGGGGCCATCGCGGCCCCACAGAGAGCTGTGGGGGGACAACGGGGGAATCACCCCCCCAGGAAGGAGCTGTGAAAGGAGGTGAGGAGCTGCAGAGGCCGGAGGTAGCAGCCGCCGCACTTAATGTCTTCATTAACGAGGAAGCAGGGGAGAGGTGAGAGCCTGCTAATGGCATCTGCCAGGGATGCTGAAGTGGGAAGCTCTGCAAAGAGCAGCGGGGCTGGAGAGGAGAGGCAGGACCCGAGGGGCAGGAGTGACAGCGCGAGAGGAGGAGGAGGAGGAGGAGGAGGAGGAGGAGGAGGAGTGGGGGGAAAGGCAGGCAGCCTGCTGGCATGGGAAAAAGACCATTTTTCCGGGCTGCCACACACTGTCCTGGCACCTTCTGCCCCCCCTCCCCTGCGCCAGGACCCTGCAAGAGGGGAGCTGCCCCTTGCCGGCCCAGGGCAGYGGGGCTGGCTCCTGCCCTCAGTCCCATGAGCCCCCGTCAGCAGAGCCCAGCTGCCGTGGCTGCCAGGGGCCAGGGCCGGACGCTGCTTCCCCTCTGCCCGCGGGAGCCCGGGGAGGAAGGATGCAGCGGCCATGCAATACCCAGCAGGAGGGGGGACGAGACGCCAGCCCGGGCGCAGACCTGCCTGCGTGTCCCCGTCGCCTCCTGTGCGGGGCAGGAGGGGAGCAGGGTCCGGCCCCAGCTCCTGGCTCCACCAGCCAGAAACTTCGGAGCTGAGGCTGCATGAAATATTCATGAAGTAAATGGTGCAATTTCATCTGCATTCAGCCAACTTCATGTATATTTCAGAGTATTATGAAATGATAATGTTGTGTAACCGAGGCGAGATGGGGGTGCTTGGGGGGGCTCCCGGCCGCTGCCCGTGTGTGCGCGGCTGACATCTCCCAGGCTCACATRTACCTGTGCCGCTGCACCGGGGAGGGACTGGGCTGCGTCACCGCCAGAGACACGACAGGATCAGGCCCGCAGTGAGCGGGAGGACCGCAGCTCTGGGACACGTGGCACTCTCCTCCCTCCTGAGCAGGGCCCGGCATCACCAGYGGTGCCAGGGCTCACCCGCAGTAGCTCCCGGCATCACTGGTGGTGCCAGGGCTTACCTGCAGTAGCTCGCAGCCCCGAAGAGATGCTGCTTGAGGGCAGCACCCAGGTTGCCCTCCCAGCACAGCTCTTCTTACAGGCACATCGGAGCAACGCAGACCTGGTGTATGCAGTGCTGGCCAGGATTCCCAGCAGTGCTTGGTCCCCAACAGCCACCAAAGGGTTTGGGACAGGCAGGCACGCGAGGCACAAGCTTGGCTGCAGAGCCTGGGGATGGGCTGGAGAGGATCTCAGTCCTCGGCAGCATCCGCCTGAGCTACCTGCTCTTCCTGAGTCCTGCAGACACCGGAGCATCGGATGCGGGCGCCCACGCACTGCACGGCTCTGTGCACCAGGGTGACCAAGCCACGCCAGAGGCTGGCCTGTCTGCTGCTGCCAGCTGTCCTGGGGGACAGCCGTTGTGTCCCCACCGCTGGCAGGGGCTGGGGGCTCTGGAGAGCAGCCCAGAGGGAGAGGCGCAGAGGGGCTTTGGAGGGGACAGGGCACCTTCAGGTGTCCCAGCCCACGCTGCTGAGCTAAGGCGTGTGGGTGGCCATCACAGCCCAGGCAGAGGTGGGCAGGGCCCAGAGAGGAGCTGGCATCTTCCTCCAGTGGGGCCACACGCTGGTAGGGCTACGGTACCTCCCAGGCCCTTGAGCTGGTCCCGCAGCAGGTGCGGGGAAGCGAGCAGGGGCCGGGGTGCTTGGGGCATTGCAAGTGCCCGAGAGCGGGGCTGCCGGCGCTGCCGGCTCCCAGCCCTGCCCCGGGTTTTGTAAGACAAGCACAGGCGCAGTGCTGGGCTTGCTTCCCTGGCCGTTCCCAGCACCTGCTGAGAGGCTGCTCCTGCCCAGGGACTGGCGCTGCCCCCACCAGCTGCCCCTGTCGGCTCCCCGGCAGCCGTGGCCCTTGTGCGGCACTGCTGGAGCTACTGGCAGCTGAGTCCAGCCCAGCTGGATCCAGACAGCTCGAGACACAGTGAGCAGCAGGATGAACGGCCACATCTGCTGGCCTCACGCCTCCCCCGCGAGCACTACGCAGGCTCCAGCCACCATCCCTGCACCCTGCCCCACAGCTCACAGGTCCCCAAGGAGCCCAGCCAGCACTGCCCGGACCCTGGCCCCACTCCTGCAAAGCCCTTTGCACCCAGGAGCCCACCCATGGTCCCCTGTCACTGTCACACCACTGCTGTGCTGGGGCTCTGGCACAGCCACACGTGGCACTTGCTCGCGCGCAGCCTCACAAGCACGCGCATGCTCGCACCAGCCAGCGTGGGCGCTCGGGGAACCGCGGACCTGCGTGTGCGCCCGGACAAGCTCTCTCACACAGCCCTCTCTAATAGGCAGTGAGGAGCATAATTTTTCCTCTAATTACATATTCAGCACTTCTGAGAAAATGAGATTTTGGTAATTCAATTGGACTGAGAAGCAGGGGTATAATAAAATGAAATTTGTAACAATCGCGCAGTTAAATTAGTTAAATGGAGAGGAAGGAGCTGTGGAAAATTGACCCCTCGATCTCCTAAAGACTAATCAGACATTTGAACCGAGTTGTGCTAACAAAGCCCCCGGGGTGTTGCGGCAGCAGAGTGAGGGGGAAACCAGAGACGCCGTGAGGGAAGAACTGGAAAACAGCCGGGACCGTGCGGTGCCATGGAGGGACACCCCCCCCCTCCCCCGCTCCGGTCCCAGGGTGGGATGGGATGGGTTCAGTGGGGAGGGTGCCAGGCCATGATGCTGGTGCCATGCCCTCCATGGCACCGGCCATCGCCAGGACCCGGCAGCCAAGTCCAAGCACCAGGATGGCATTGGGCCTGGGCCACTGGGTCCTGGCGATGGCCAGTGCCATGGAGGCCACTGCCCCCACCGGCTCCCGGACACGTGCCGCATCCTTGCCAGGCACCAGGGCACGAGGGTGCATAGAGGATGGTGGGTGGTCCTGCTCCACCAGTGGGGACCGCAGGGATGTGGGCAGCCATGCCCTGCGGTGGGACCAGCCATGAGTGGGGACAGCCAACGGAAGGACACCAGGACAGGGACAGGCATGGCATGCCACGGCACACCGCGTTGGGCAGGCACGCTGGCCAGGAGAGGGGCATCCCGCGAGCTGGAGGGGCTCTGCAGCAGGTACAAAGTAATTAGCCTCAATATTTATCTTGTTGTTCGTCTTTTTTATTTTTTCTTGTGAAAGAAAAGGAGAAAAAGACGAGTTTCTCATTTGCAAGTTAATTAGTCTAATTAGCTCTAATTAAGAGCTCCCCACACAATGCAGATCACAAATAAGCTGCCACTGTCGCCTGCTCCCACTCTTCTCTACCCATTTTTGATTTTATACAAGAGCCGTTTGAAGGCTGCGGCCGGCGCCGTGTTGGGGAGACGCCGAGCAGGCACAGCAGGGGGGGACGCAGGATCCCCCCAGGCTGGGGGCTGCTCCCCTCTGCAGCTGGTGCCAGGGCTCCTCCGGGCACGCTCAGGGACAGCCCTTCTGCTGCTCCCCTGGGGGACCCTGTCCTGGAGCCAGAGCTCAGCTCATCCCAGGCTCTCCGAGCCCTGCACCGAAGCAGGACCTGCATGTCCTTCCCCTGCTTCCCTCCCTGGGCAGCTCCTGCCCACATGAGGGGCTTTGCACCCATGCCCCAACTGGCCCCACTGCCAGGGATGAGCTGGCCGCACAGCCGGTACCCGCGCATCCTGCCGGGCAGCCGGAGCAGGCGCGCAGCCAGCACAGCCCCGGCTCGCAGCCCAGACCATGTGGCTCGAGCTCCAGCCCCGCCAGCGCAGTGTGTCCCCAGCCATGTCCCTGGCCAGCCTGGGGGAAAGGACAGGGACAGGAATCTGCCAGTAAACACTGGTCTCACCTGGACCCGAAAGCTGCTGAAGGGGTGCCGACAGACAGGGCGGGCACGCACTGCTGGGGGGGCTCCGCAGCCCCACAGAGAGCTGCAGGAGGCCGTGGGGACGCAGGGGAGCAGTGCGGTCTCTGGCACAGTGCCGGACACGGAGCAGAGGGGGAGGTGAGTGGCCAGGGCAGGACAGGGCACACGGGCAGCTGGGCACGGYGCTCTGCTGCTCAGCTTTGCCAATGTGCCGCCTCGGCACCGCCAGTCCCCTCCTCTCCCCAGCTCTGCCACAGCTCTGCTGGAAGGGGATGCGACGGCAGGGGGGAGCACAGGGTGAGGAGCCGGGGGCCAGGCAGCATGCTACCCGCCCTGCCCGCCCCCCCGCGCCACCAGAGAAGAGCTGCCACGAGGCGCTGGGAGCCACACCAATCATGTCAGCTTATGTGTCATTTTCTACTCGGGTAATGCAAGCGGTGAGGGATCGCTGCTCGGAGACGGGGGGAAAATCATGACAAAGTGCTGCCAGCCCGGTGCTCCAGCGACGGGGAGCGGACCAGGAGCATGGCCCTGCCAGCATGCACCAGCCACCACGCCTGGGTGCCAGCCGCAGGGACCCAGTGGGCACACGGCCACCCTGGCTCTGCAGACACACTCCAGCCCCAGCACCCATTTCAGGCTGGCGGGAGCCCTCCCGGGACCGCAGCGCAGCAGCCCCCTGGCTCTTTGACAGAGGGGGAACGGCTGAGATCCCCAAGGGTGGGAGTGGGACCTGGCTCCGCAGACGCTGACCCCGACAGGCCCCCAAACCGCCTGCCCTCCCTGGCAGCACTGCCTTGTCCCGTGCACCGAAACCCCGGCAGCACCAGCATGGAGGCATGGGCTGCCCAAGTGCCGCTCCCAGCACCATCCCCGCAAACTGCCTCCTCTGACTGGGTCTCCTTCCAGCGCTCATTTCACTCTGTTTAATAGGTTATTGCTGCCAGGGATCGCATCTCAGCAGTGCTGCTCACACAGGGGCCGGAGCGAATCCTGCTGATGCTGTGCAAACCCCGTCTGTAAGATCTGTGCAGTGCAGCCGGGACGCCCAGGCCGCCGGGGCAGGGGCTCTGCCCCAGGGGACGCCGTGGCTGCCGACCACTGGAGCCGGCCGGACACTCGAGAAGGTGCCAGGGGGGCAAAGCAAGAACCCGGGAGCGGGGACACCAGCTGGGGACAGCGGGGCTTGTAGGGGATTTGGGAACCGCACCCAACGCCCTGCAGGCAATGCCTGCAGCCCCGGGGGATGCCTGTCCTGCGGCCACCACCACAAACCCTGTCACCCGCTGGGACGTAGGCTTTCGTCTCTCCCCGGCCAGACTCTGTGCCCAGGCCAGCGCCTCCCCCAACCTGCAGCCCACCAAGCTTGGGTCGGGGGGGGCTGCTCCCCAAGCTGCCAGCTGGGCTGCAGTGCCAGCGGTGCCACCGCTGCCCTCTCTTGCCCCAGGGAGTGAGGGAGGACGTGGGCTCCCGCCTGGCTGGCTGAACGCCGAGGAAGGTGGCGCAGATTAAAGCCCTGCTAGGGCTGCCCGTGGTACAGCCACGCTTGCCTGTGGGCAGCGGAGGTGTGAAACCCTGTGGGCAGCCTGGCACTCTGAGCCTGCTCGACGGCAGTGGCATTTCACCGAGCCAGCAGTCACGGCATGGCCAGGATTGCAGACCCCCCTTGTCACACACTGCCGGGCTCACACCGGGGCTCGCACCAGCACAGCAGGGCTCACCAGGTGATAGCCACTGCCACAGGGAGCAGCCCCAGTGTGCTGAGGCCCTGGCACAAGCAGGGGTGTGCAGGCACTGCCTTGAAGCCCTGCCCAGCACACGGGTGCCTGTGTGTGCCCTGCACCGGGGGGCTCGCGTCCACGCTCGACCTGCTCCCCTGGGCTCTTGCTGGGGGCTGCCGTTTACCCACAGCGCTCCCTGCTCAGCCCGGCTCCTGCCCCCCCAACCCTGCTGCCCGGCTGGATGAGGCCAGGCTGGCCCGGCTGCCGTGGCCCCAGTAGGAACGTTGACACCATGGCTTTCCACGGGCTTGGAGCCTCCTCTGCCCCACTGCCCCAGCCTGGGCGTCCCACCACTGGGAAGACCCAGCTCCTTCCTCGGATGTTTGGTTCCTTCCTGTGCCAAGGCATCCTTCCCCGCATTCCCCAATGCTGGCGCTTTCCCAAGCCTCCCCGCACCCTCCCAGCAGCCCAGCCCCATGCATGCCCAGCGTGCCTGCTTGCCAATAGCAGCTGTACCTAAAGGACTAATGCCCTTTCTGGAGAGGCCACCGTGCCCCTCGGTGCCCCCACTGCTCRCCGGCTCCACCACTGAATCCTGTCATTTCACAGACGCAAGCCCTGCGAATGGGGCTGCATCGCTCCTGCTGCCCGCAGAGCCACCGTACTCACGCCGGGGTTGGTGCTGGCAGGGCCCTGCTACCAAGGTCCCTCTGGTGCGACAGACGCAATGCACCCATGCACAGGAGTCCTGTCCGGGGCCAGCAGCAGGACTTGGGCAGGAGCTGGCGGCAGCGCTCGCCCCGTGGGGAGAGCAGCCAGGGAGCCAAGTCACCGCCGTGACTCTGCAGATCCCCAGAGGAGCAAGGAGCCCAGGGTGCTAGGCCCCGGCACCCGGAGCTCAGCATCCTGCCCAGCCCCGGCTGCAAACCCCAGAGCTGTCCCAGCCTGCGGCAGCGCAGGAAAATCTGGTTTCAAATGCACTTTCCTATTTGGATGCTGCGCCCCGAGCAAGGGCGGCTGCAGGCCGGGGGCAGACAGGGGCCGGGGGTGGTGGGAGCCGGCGTGGGCAGCCTGTGCCTGCTCTCCTAATTAGCCTTTCTTCTTTGTTAAACCATACCCCTCCACCGGCTGCCTGTAATGCTTTAAAGAATGATAGATACTAAATCTAATTTAATCTACTCATTCACCCATCACTATAGTACTAAAATAGGAATATACCTATAAAAAGAGCATCGCCAGGCAGTGTAGGCCTAAATTACAGCTATTGTGGGAAAACCAGCTTTGCAAAGCTAAAATTAATGTCAGTGTTTTCAATAAATTAAAAAAAAAGGAAAACATGTTTTTTGCGGCTTTAAAGCCTGTCCTCCACCGTGCAAGCAAGGCGGCCGCTGCAGTGCGGGCACTTGGCCGGAGCCGGGAGCCGCCGCGCCGGGTCTCACATCCGTGGGACACGCAAGCAGGGGGAGAAACCAGGTTTGAAACGAACCCGCTGCTGCAACACGCTACAATATTGCTCAGAATAGACTTGCTCCCTAAAAATATGATATGCTAAACTTGGCAGCAGCCCTTTTGGAAAGGAATTTTCCAAGCAGCCTTTTGCAGAGGCTGTTTCCCAGCGGGCCGGGCGCTGCTCAGCTGAGCCTCCTGCGCTGCAGGCTGGGCAGCATGGTGTGACCGCAGGCACCGGGGACACCCCCAGCGAGCGGCACCTCGGGGGCAGCTCTGCGGTGGGTTTCAGCCCACCTGTACATCAACCTGCGCTCGCGTCCAGCCCTGCACGCACATCACTGCCTGCACCCAGGTCTGCGCTGTGCTCCAACACTAGTGCTGAGCCTCAGAGCCTGGGTCTGTTCCAGGTCAGCACCATGCCTCATCCTGGAGCCATTAGCTGCTTGCTTGTAATTACAGCGGTGACACTTTTTAAGCAGCGACTGATTCCTCTGCTAACAAAACGCAGCCACCAAAGTCTCCCTCTGCGCCCAGGTCCTAACTGAGCAAGAGCTAAATGATACCGCCAAGCCCCACGTAAGGACGTGATGCTCCCACCTGCCCCACACTCCACCGTGGGTGTGCACCCACCCTCCCGCCGCCTGCCTGGCACCCCCCTCCCCTCCCGGCCCCCCAGGAGCCCCACTCCTGCCCCGGCGCTGGAGCGTGGCAGGGCAGGCGGCGATTCCTGCACACAGCGTGGCTGCACCACGCGGAGTGCCGCGAACCACAGCTCCGGTGGCTAGGACTGGGGCGGCTGCGCAGCTGTGCTGGGGGAGCTGAGCTGAGCGAGCTGCAAGGCGCCCGCAGCCGCTTGGATGAGCCATTCGCACCCGTTGGCAGCTGGATTTTCCCTGGCGCTGGGCTAACTGAAGTTTTGCAGACAACTTCATTTCTTGGTCATTCCTTCAAATACCGGCACTGTTGAAAATGCTGGGGCTGGGGAGCTACAAAACATGAGCGGCCTCCTTGGAAACAAATACAGCAAACACCACCAAGCTCCCTGCAGGGAGAGCACATGCCTGAAGGGGATAAGGCCAGTTACTGTGCACAGACCCTGTGGCCCCCCAGCTCTTGGCCCCCCTGGCCAGCCCAGGCCAGCCCAGCCAGACACACGTCCTGGCGCAGGAGGAGCCAGTGGCCAGCACGGGCCCCTGCAGCCGCAGGGCTCAGGCACCGTCCACGCATATGTGCCCACCCCAGGTCTGATGCACAGACATCTGCATCCCTACGTACACACACGCTCTGGACAGGGAACCGTAACCCAGGGGGTCTCAACCGAGCCCCCCACAGACCCCACGTCACAACACCTTCGGTGAGAGTTGGTTAAACCGCCCCAGGTGTCTCTGGCCACGCACAGGTGAGTTGAGCTGGCTGGCCAGAGGTGAGCTCCGCGGCAGGCACGCGTCCACGGGCAGAGGCAGCATCGCTCCCTGTGCACTCTTCTAGCACAGGTGTGCCGAAGGTGTGCACATCCAAAATCCAGAGCGAATTCAGGGCTAAAACACCAGGCGCCAGGCAGGCCCATTACTCAGCCGGGCAGGATGAGGAGCCCAGCGGCCGCGCGTGCCCTGTGCCCCTTCCCCATGTGATGGCTGCCAGTGACGTTCCTCTGCCTGACGCCTCATTGCGACACACACCAGGAACACCCCGTCCCCAAGCGCTGGGCGCAGAACCTCAGCAATGGACAAGCCCTGGGAAGAGGATGGAGATTTTGGCCTCCATCGGGCTCATTAGCTGGCTGAAAATCCAACTCCAAATCTCTTAATAAAACCCTCCTTCCTGGCTTGTGAGTCCAGACCTGCTGCCAAGGAGCAGGAGGCTTCTGGGAGAGCGGGAAGGAAGAGACACTAAACACAACGGCCAAATTAAAACAAACAGGGCGATGGGGGAACCAGGAGCTGCTGGGTGCAGAGCGCCGTGCATCAGGGAAAAGCTTCTCCTTCCCAGGGACCCCAAACTCTATTTGTCCACAGCCGAGCTGGGTGCCGGCAGCAGGCAGCCCATGCTTGCCCGCAGTGCTGCTGGCCCCTGCTGCCTCCAGCCGCAGCCCTGGGAGCCAGCAGGCAGCGCAGCCGGTCCGTGCCGGAGCACTCTGCAGGGCAAGCGGCACAGCCGAGCCCCTCGTGACAACGGGGGACAAGGGGATCCTGGCCGGAGAGGGAAATCTCCCACACTGCCGCCTGCTCCCAAGGGAGGCTCTGGGCCCCACGCTGGCTGCCGGTTCAAAGCATCCACGCGCTTCCTTCAGAGGGACAGAAAACCTTCCCGGGGACAGGTTGGGGCTCGGGGACGGTTTCTGCTCGGTGTCAGATGCGTCTGGGCAGCCGAGCAGCGGCCGTGGGGACCTCGGCACAGCCTGGGGAAGCCGAGACCAAAATCCAGCCCAGCCCCAGCTCTCCCCAGCCTCTGCCTGCAGGAGGGTGCAATAAATCATGCACCCATCTTGGCCGGCCTCTGCAGCAGCCCCCACGTGAGCCCCAGCCCCATACGCACCCTGCGGCCACCACTGCACTTGTATAACCAGCGGCAGCACCAGCTTTGCCAGCCCCATCTCCCGCGTGCCAGATGGAGTGACCCTGGGCCTCGCCGTCCCCACCGCCAGCGTGGCCACACTCTGGCCGCAAGCCTGCTCAGACACAGGCTACAGACATCCCGAGGAACCGAAATGCTCCCCAGCCCTTCCTTGCTGGGGCGGGAGGGTTTGCACCCGCGACCACGCTGCCTGTCCTCGGCTGCTGGGTGAGCCGTGCAGGCCATGCCGAGCGCAGTGAGGATGCTATGAATTTTTAAACTCCTAAAAGCACAAATGGAGCAGTTCACCTGGCTGGGAGACGGGATTTCTGATGCTGCCTCTCCCGAGCTGCGCTTCCCCTGGGACAACGAGTCCGGAAACCCTGCACGCTGGGTCCAGCGCGGGACCAAGGGCAGCCCTGTGGGACAGCACGCCCTGGCCAGAAGTTAAGGACCAAACCGACGGCCTGGGCACCCTCTGGCTGGGCTGCCCGGTCCTGGGGCTCGCCCAGCCCTGCCGCCCCCCCAGGTCCCTCTGCAGCATCTTCCTGTCGACAGCGAGACAAACCCACGCACGCTCGACCCTGCGGCCCGGCTGCAGACACACACGACGTGACGGCACACACACACACACACACATACGTGCACACGTGTGTGCATGCACACGCTCATCACCATCCCTTCTCCCCGGAGGCTGCTCAGGCCACGCAGGAGCCTCATTCCTTTATCCGAGCATCCATCATCGCCCCTCGCCTCTGCTGAATGGCAGCAGCGCCGAGGCAGGGAAAGCGCTGGACCCGCACGGGCGGCTCTGCCTGCCGCACTGCCCGCGTCTCAGCCCGCTCTCCAGCCCCAGTCGTGCTCCCAGCCGCCTTGGCAGAGAAACCCCAAAGGAATCGTGGCCGAGGATCACAAGCCACCACAGCAACACAACTCGCTGGTGCCGTGGGGCTGGTGCCGGAGAGGCCCCACGGCCAGGGAGGAAGCAGTTAAGCTCTGACCCTCCGCCGAGAGGGAGCCGGCCAGAAACACGTGTGAACCGGAAAGCAAAAAAATACCCCAGAGAGGGTGACTTACCTGTTGGAGGTAGAGGAAGGCTGGAGGACAGGGGAGAGAGTGAGGAAGCATGCCTGAGTTGGAGACAAGGAGGCAGCCCGAGTTAGCCATGGAGCACAGCATGTGTCGACAGGTAGCCGTGAAGCTGCTCGCGGGTCCGTCCTCTTCCGCACACTGCTATCCTCGTCTTCCCGGCTCGCCCCTCGGGCTCTCCCCTCCTCGGCCGTCCCTCCCGACCCCTCGGCGCTAGTTAGGAGGGATTCATCTGCGGCAGGCCGGCTGCGCCGCGCGCCCCGGGAGCAGCGCTCGCCTGTTCACTTCGGTGCCATTAGACACTGGCACTGAGCGCACGGTCTGCAAAGGGTGTGTGTGAGCCAGAGCGGGAGCGGGGAGAGAGAAAGGAAGGGGAGGAGGAAGGGAGAGAGGGCGAGGGAGCGAAATAAAAGGGGTGGGAGTTGGAGGAGGAGGGGGAGTCCCCTGTGCATTCAGACATCAAACAGAGCTCTGTATAAAATGAAGAGAATCCGTAATGACATGAGAACAGCTGATCCCGCACTTAACCCCTCCACTGCCGCCGCTCGCAGATGGCTTCCCCGCCGCCCGGGCAGCCCCATCGCAGCACCCGGCCACGCGCTGCTGTGCCGGGGAAGCAGGCGGGCAGGATGGGGCCGAGCGGGCAGAACCATCTCCCTTCCCGGCTCCCAAGGGAAGAAGGGTCTTACCGGGAGTTTTGGTGATGCAACACGGGCACCCCGGGAAGCTGTGCCGAGCAGCCGGCACTTCCAGCCGCGCAGCCCCCACGATGGCAGCGCCTCGCCACCACGCCGGGCAGCCGCGGGACTCCCCCACGCACACACAGCCGGACACGTGCACACGCACCACGCTCTCCTTGGGAGACACACACGCAGACAGGGACAGCCGCGCTGGCAGGGACGGGCAGGGAGCCATGCAGCAGACCCAGCTCCGCCTCCCCGGAGAGGCACATACCTGCTCACGCCTGCAGCCCCGCAGCACGCATGGCCCCGGCAGCCACGCGCTGCGCCGCCACAGGCTCGTGCCACGGCAGGCAGGGCTGGCAGCCCGCCGGCCTTCCCTGCGAGAGGAGCCGCGGCCGCAGCCTCGGTGCTGCCTGCGCTCCCCGGGCGCCAGCGGCTCGGCCCCGCCAAGCACAAAGGCGTGCGAGCCCCAGGCAGGGCCTGCTCCCGGCAGCCTGAGAGCCCCCCCGCCTGCCTGCCAGCCCCTCTTTGCAAGGGAGGGCTGAGGGGAGCCCAGCACCCCGGGGTGACACAGAGGGGGCCCTGCCCACTGGCACCGGCTTCCCCATGCTCCCCAGAGTGATGGGGACCCCTGCCCCAAGCACCTCCCGCCGGCAGCGGGCAGGGTGCTGGCCCCGGCAGAGCTTGAGAGGCTTTTTGGCATTTTGGACTGGCCTGCCGGTGCTGCCAGCAGCCCTGACGCATCAACACCGCACACACCTCTGTCACAGCTGCCATGGCAATAGCCTACGTGCCAGTGCCCACGAGGGACAGCCAGCGTGGGCACACGTGTGCTCGTTCGGGTTCTTGGTCCCACTTCGCGCCGCCTCCTGTTGCGGCCTCATGGCAGCCTGGCACCCTCGGGTGCCGCAGAGCTCGGCGCTGGCACAGGGGTCCCTGCCCTGGCACCCCGCACTGCTGGCGCTGCATCGTGCCCGACTTCAGAGCCACGGCCAGCGACAAAGCAGCCCGGACGGCGTTGTGCTTGGGTATGTGGGAAATGAAACCTGGGCTCAGTTCAGTTTCCATCTTGGCCAAATGTGATGCACAAAGGCAGGTCTGTGCCAGCAGCTGCTGATGCTCCGTCTCCACCGGAGCCTCCAGCACATGAACAGCCCTATTCGGAGGCTGGGATTTTCCACAGTATCCCCAGACATAGCGACATGCTGCAGTGTCCTGGTACACTCACAGCGGTTCCCGTTTCTGCTGCAGATACTCAACAGCAGCGGCGTGTGGCACGGCTGGCCCAGAGCCGCTGGGCAAACCTGGTAGAAACTAACAGCTCTGGGAAAAGCCGTCCTGAAGAAGCGGCAGCTGGGGCTACGGGAGTGCCAGCCCCACCGCGGGGTCCTGCTGCTGGGGTGACCACGCTCCAAAGGGAACACAAGGTGCCAAATCGGGGAGGGGATGCTGGGCCAGGGGGAGGGTTTCTCATCACCACCGCCCCATGGTACTGAGAGTCGAAAGGAGTTAGGCAGCAACATCCGCTACCAACAGCATCCTCTGGCCGCCACTCCCTGTGAGGAGCATGGGCTGCAGCGAGCTCCCATGTCCCACCACAACCGCTCACCCTCCAGCTCCCAAGGGACCACGAGGAACCCGATGCAGCAGCCCGTCCTGCACACCTCGGCACTCAGACCCTGTGCTTCCCACTCGCCTCCAGCTCCCCTTCCCCAGGGACTCCTGTGGCCCTGGTGCTGCGCTGTCCCACGCACTCCAGTGCCCAGGACAGGACATGGGGCAGCTTTGCAGGGGCTTGGGGACAAGCACATCCTCCCAGAGCCCCTCGGGCAGCTGTGGGGAGAGGGGCCCCACCAGGCACCCACATGCACCCAAGCACCACACACCACCCTGGCGCAGGGCGAGGGATGCCCTGGGCAAGGTGACGGGCAACTCCAAAGGCCCTGGGATGGTCCGGGCTCCACCGTGGCCCCTGCACTGCTCTCAGGCAGAGGTGAAAAGGGATGGGAATGGCCCAACGCTCTGGGTTTGCAGTGCCCAACCAAGCAAACCACGTGAGCCAGGAGCCAGCTCCAGGATGAGGTAATCTGCCCGTCCTCCCCCGCGCCGGAGCCTGGCTCCAGGCAGGGTGACTCAAAGGCGCTCCTGGCCGGTAGCAGCCACGAGCCCTGGCACTGCCCTGAGCCAGCAGCCCGTGTCGCGGGAAGGTCTGGGCTGGCTCCAGCCACGGGGCAAGGAGAGACGCTGCTCTCCCGCAGGGAGAGTGCACGGAGCGACGTGCTGAGCAGATAGCCCGGCCCCAACCCCACTGGTGCAGACCCTCTGCACTGCCGTCAGCCGCAGGAACTGGCCCTGTTTTCCCAGGATAAACACCTCAGCAGTGGGAGAACTGGGCATGACTCTGGGAGCTGAGCGTTCGAGTCTCCTCTCTCCCTCCTCCAGCCATCACCAACATCTGCCTGGCTACAGAGATGCCCCCATGACAGCGGGGAGCCCCCGTAGGACACTGGTACGGCTGGGCTGTGCCAACCCATCGGCTGGCTCCAGGGTGGGGAACATGTCCCTGGCCACCAACGGCTGATTTCCCTCGCCCTGCTGCTCCCAGCCACCCCGGCGCTGACGCCGTGCTGCAGCCCCAGCTGATGGCACCAGCGGTGGCACCAGGGCTGCACCGGGGCAGCGCCACAGGCCCTGGCCTGAGGAGCCCCAGCCAGGGCTGCCCAGCCCCGCAAAGCCACAGCCCCAGAGGAACCCCTCCGAAACTGAAGTCTCCTGGAATGGAAGTTTATTTATCTGTTTAATTAAGATGTGTTCACCAGGCGCACAGACCCCGTTCCATCTGTCTCACTTACAGCCGCGTCCCAGTAAAATTAAACCTAATAAATATCAGACGAGGGAAAGCAAAGGGCACATGTAAGATATATGATCAAAGGCAGAAGTTGCACAGGGCTGCAGTTCTAAGCACATCTTTCTCTCTGCCCTTCGGGGATGGGTTGGCGATGCGCTCCCATACACAGGATGGGGCTGGCTTTCCCTCAAATCAGCACTATTTTCATTTTTTATTTATTTTAAATGAACCCTTGAGGGCTCCTTGGTTTTGTTTTCTGGAAGAGGGAGAACAACATGGCACTGGGACAGGAGCAGCCTCGGCCRCTGGTCCGGAGCCCAGTGAGGTGCCGGAGCTGAGGGGCAGAGCCTGCGCTGGGAGAGCTGACAGGCATGTGCCACCCAAACCACCGAGGGAACCCGCTGGGGAAAGCGCGACCCTTCGGGCTGCTCCCAGGCAGCCAGGATGTACTGGCCGTGCGTCGCTGGGAGCTGGCCCGGCAGCAGAGACCCGCCAGGAGGTGCCCGAGGCGGCTGGTGCAGCACTGCCGGCTCCTGCTCCCGGGGAGATGCCAGAACCGCCGGGCGCTCAGCTCCCCTCCGAGGCACGCTCACCTCTGCCATTTGGAAACTGTATCCAACAGAAACGAGGGCTCTGAGGTCAGCCTGGAGCTCTGGCCAGGGCTCTGCTCTGGAGCCTGCCTGAGCGCGCGGTGCTGTGCAGACCGGCGGCTGCAGCACGTCCCACGCATCCAGGTGCCGAGGGGCCCCCATGCATGTTGCACCAAGCCCCTGAGCACATCAGACCTGCTGCCTGCCGAGGGCTGCCCCAAACGCCAAGTCAAGCCCCCCAACTCACCCCTGCACGGGATGCAATGGGAGATCCCAGCCCCCAGCACTGCAATCCCCACCAGGACGCCATCCCGCACCCGCTCCCGGCAGAGAGGGATGATGCGGTGGCCCACAGACCTGCCAGGGATGCAGCAAGGGGACGCAATGCACAACCACAGGTGGGCTGCAAGCGTCCGGTGTTTAACAGGACCCCTGTGGCACCCCCCAGCATGCTCCCGCAGTGCAAAGCTGGGGCATGACCCCGGACGCTGCCGCTCGGGAGAGCTGCCAAGAGGGGCCATGGGTCAGACCAAGGCGCAGCCGCCACTGTAAGGACCAGCAAGGTCAGGTGCTCCCAGCCTCCACGGGGTCAGCCTGCAAGCGCAGCACTGGCGGCCCCGCAGCACCCAGGGAGTGGGGCACCCATCTAGTCCTCTCCTCCCACCCGCTCCAGAATGCCCCCAAGCCACGACATTCATTAATTAAAAGCTCATTAGTAGTTAGTCATAGACATAAAGCGATTAGATGAAGGCGCTGATGGATCTAAGCTGCCATGAAGCAAGCGGATGGTCCCACGTGCCCCGTTGGCTCGGCTGCAGAGAGTAACCCAAGGCTGGACACAGACCAGGACAGCAAGAAGGGACCGACAGAGGTGACGGGCGAGAGCACCACGAGTCAGCAGGCTCTGCCCTGCTGCAGAGAGGTCCCTGCCCACCGCCTCCATGCCATTGCTGTGCTGTTGCTCCCTCTGCCTGAGCTCCCCCCAGGCCCTCCTGGTCCCTCTGCGCAGGGGCAGCATCAGGATTTACTGGGACTGGACTGGGACAGGGACACCTCCCAGAGCGTGACGGGCACCAAGAAGCATGGGAGGAGTTGGGGGCCACGGGGACTGTGCAGGCTCCCAGGCAGGGGTCCCCCGACCGCAGGACCTGCTGGCACAGAGCACCCAGCACCGGCAACAGCACAAACCAAAGCGCTTCCTCCTGCCACCAGCATTGCCAGCCCCGGCCACACCGCAGCTCCCAGCCCGGCCGGCTCAGCTCACACCGTCCCAGCGCCATGTGCTGCCCCGAATCCCTGCACGCTCCCCCATCTCTGGAGACAGCCGTGCAGCTGCCTATAGATTCCTGGTTTCTTGCTACATCTCTAGAAGACAGATGTGGTTTAAACTAACTGCAGGCATACCGGAACCCGATACGGCCATTATGGACCAGCCCTGCCAGGGCAGAGGGACCCCCTAGGGGACGCGGGTGGGATGCTGGGGAGGATGCCCCGGCTCCCCAGGGACACCTGGCTGAGCCTCCTCTGCACCCAGTTGAACTTCTCTCCCCTCTTCCCCCTCCTCCTCCGATGGCTCTCGGGGGGTCGCTGGAGCTCCCCCCCCGCTCTGAACTTCCAAAGAAGCCGGAGATTGTACTGAAAACCTCCGTTCTGCGCCTCCCCAGCACCCTCGCTGCTGCTGACCCAGATCCTGCCTCTGACCCAGATCCTGCCTCTGCCCCAGGCTGCTGCTTCCCTGCCTGCCACAGCGGCCATGAGGTCACAGATCCCAGGCATGGGCAGTGATGTCACCAGCACCTGGGTATGACCTCACCAGGTGAGGAGGGGACAGCGACCAACACACAGCAAGTATCTGGGACAGCAGCTGTGGTAGCCGGGAGGGGAGCAGAAATGCAGAGAAAGCACATGAAAGTTTAATGGGATCCAGGGAAAAACACCACCTCGCTGAAACTTTCCTCACCCGCTGCGGGGGTGGTTGGGATGGGGGCCTGGAGACGCTTCGATGTCCAGCCGGAGCTGCCAGCACTGTGCAGAGCAGGAGAGCAGCTGGGCCAGCACCTGGGGATGTCCCGCTGCCCCTCGTGCCATCCCTCCTCTGCCCTTCAGCCACACGGGAAGAGTCAGGACCCTCGGTGCCTGCCACAAAACAGAGCCCGGGCTGCAGCCGTCCCATGAGATGCGCGAGCAGGGAAGCCAGTGTCCCCCCATCATCTGGCATGAGCAAACGGTGCACAGGCACCTCCCGGCAGCTGTGGGCTCACTGCGGGACACATGGCAGCTCCTGTGGGGACACGTTTTACACCTGTGGTTGGGCAGGACAAGCAGGAGCTTGTCACTGCAKCGGCGAGAGAGCCTAGCTTCTCGCCTTCAGTCAGCGCGGCCCTTCCTAGAGCCCTTTCACTTGACAAAATATTTACATGAAATGGCAATTAGGCTCCCTAGATTTAATGAGAACTAACGTGCAGGCAGCAGAACCGTGGCAGAACAGATRCTGCCGAGCACCTCACAAGCTCGTGGGCCGGGTGGGCAGCACCGGCAGGGCCACGGTAGGTAAAATGGCTGCACCGCACTCAGCAGGGTGCCCCGCACTGGTGCTGCCAGGGCCAGAGCCATGGTCACCACAGGGACCAGTGTGGGATGGAGGGTGACACAGGAATAATGGAGGGTGATGCGAGGAATGAGCAACTGCAGACCCGGGGACCTGAAACGCTGCATTCCCAGAGCCCCCCCCTTCCCCGAGATCAGACCTGCTGCCTGACGAGGGGTTCCCAAGAAAACGCACCCCCCCCAAGCTGGTGCAGCGCTGCACACCGGGCTTGCAGGCTGCAGCAGGGGACATCGGCAACAGCCCATGGGGTGCCAGTACAAGGGACAGGATGGGATGGTCAAGGCCGCCCGGGGGGGTTAGCACGTCCCCGAGCAGGGGCGCGTGTGGCACTGCTGGTGCTGGACATGGGGCAGCCCGGGCTGGGACGCCACCGGGAGCGGCAGACAGGTGACGTGGGCAGAGGGGGAGTGCCAGGCAGGAGGTGCTCTGGAAGCAGACACTCAATCCTCATTATAAGGCTTTTTAAATGCACAGACAGGATATTAGCGTTTAAACAGGCTCTAGGACTCCAGGGCAAACTTTAAAAATCATAATATTTATAGAACCCTCCTTCCACTCACCCCACATGCTCTTTATTTTGCCTGCAATTACTGCTAATTTGAAGACATTTTGCTTTGGCATCTCAGCCTGTTGCGGTGTTGATTACCAAGCCACCCGCTGCCGCCTGCCACCGCAGCGCTCCCCGCAGCGGCCATGCTCCCGCCACACAGGGAAACCAAACCCCTCCGCTTCCTCCCATGCTCGCGACAGAGAGACACCCGCGATGCCAAGAAATGATGCTCAGCCACTTTGCCGGGAGCAAAGCCCTCGCCTGGCCTCCCTCCCGGCAGGGCTGGGGATGCTGCTGTGCCCCGCACGATGCTGAGACCCGTAGCTTGCTGGCTACGCGCACTGTGCAGGAGGGGGAAGGGAGACCCTCGAGCGCCGCTCCCACTGCCCACTGCCCCAGGCAGCAAATGCATTGTGGGGAGCTGTCCGTGGAGCTCCCATGGGGACAGGCACCCCGGCGCTGCTGCCCCGCGCCCCACACCAGCTGGAGCTCCACCAAGCCACGCGGCGCCTACGGAGCCACAAGCGGAAACTCCAGAGCAGTTGCTTTCACAGCTGTGGTGGCTCATTAAAGTCCCTGGGCAGAATTAATGCCCTGGCAGGAGAAGGCTCCTGACCAGCAGGGATCGGCGGCTGCACTGAGATCTCTCATGACAAAGCACCTTACGCCTGAAAGCCGCTTCCCTGAGAAACAATGAATTCGCATTATCCTCCTCTGCCCCGTAAGCTCCTTTCCCCACATCCCCCTCTGTCTGCTCTGCTCCTTCCTCCGAAATCCAGGGGAGTGCAGCTCCCCGGAGCATGTAATCCCCCAAGGGCCGCCACGGCCCCCTGCCCCCCCACCAGCTCAGCCAGCTCCGGGGGAGCGGGAGCAGGAGAGAGGGGGTGGAAGGAGCTGGTGCCACTGGATTAAGCCCCAGTTTGTGGGCTGGGATGCCACAGGGAGCCCCCCAGGATGGTGCAGAGCCTGACCCTTAGCCCAGCTCCTGCACCTTTGGGGAGGCTGCTGGCCTCTGTCCCCTTCTCCTCTGCTCACTGTCCCAGCCGTGCCAGGAGAGAAGCTCGCACCCACATTCAGCATCCTGTCCCCGGCCACTGCAAAGTGCCTGGACAGACCCCATCACGACCCCCTCCTCCCCGTCCCTGCTCAAAGCCCTTGGGATGGCCGGGGGTGGTTCTCAGCTGGATCCCCACCAGCCGCCCCCCTGGACGGCTCAACAGCTCCACTTGCACATGGAGAGCCCGAGCCCCCGCAGAGCCCAGCCCTCCCGCCCGGCCGTGTCCCCCGGCTCCAGGCTCAGCAGGGGCCAACCAGACCGAACCATGCAGCCCCGCAGGCTCCAAACCACCTGAGCAGAGACTGCGGTGCCGCAGCCGCAGAGGGACCCCGGGGTCCCTATGGGGATCTCAGTGGCCTCGGCCACCAACTTCAAGCTTGGGATACAAGTGCGGGGGCCACCCCGTGAGCAGCCTCCAGATCCTGGGTGGACACCYGTGGGGGACAGACCCCCAGGCGAGAGAGGCTGGCTGCTGCTCCCTGCAGACCCATTACCTGAACGTCCCACTGCCACCACAGACCCGCGTCCCTCCCAGCACAGCTCCCGGGGCAGGCTCTGGAGCCCACCACTCTACTTCCCAGCAGCAGAGCCATCCCCGAGCGGCTGACCCAGCGCAGCTGAGAGGGGACTGGGGTGGGGGGGTGTTTCTGGGCAGCCTCCAGCCACTCTGGGCAGGCGAGGGGGCTGCTGCCTGTGGCCAGCACCGGGGGGAGCTTGGAGGGAGTGGAGGGGAGGCAGGACGGTGGGCTGGGGTTGCCCTCAGGCAGGTATGAGGCCGCAGTGCCCAGGCAGGAAGCCCTGCCCACCTCCACACCTGCCCCATTCCTCCCGGATGCCAGGCCTGCCTCCAGCATGGCAGCCCGTCCCCTGCCCGCTGGGAGGAAAGCTATCCCTGCCTGGCGGCTCAGCCGGGAAGCAACGACGACAGGAAACAACCCCGACCCTGAGCAAAACCCCGGCAGAAAGGGAGGGGAAATGCCCACCCTTGGTGGTACCTACCCAAAAATACATCATCATGTCGGCAGCAGGGTGCTGAGGAGCTCTGCGGGATCGGCGGGAGGGCGGTGGGCTGCTCCCTGACGCCAGCTGCGCTGGGCGCCGCTCCTCCTCGGTGGGCTCTCTCCCCTCAGCCGCTTGCTGTCCAGCTCCAGTGCCAAGGGCCGGCGCGGCCAGGTGCCCTGCGCGCTCGCCTCCCTCCCCGGCGCGGCGTGGTCGCTCGCCGCGGGTCACCGCACGCTTCAGAGCCGGCTGCCGGCATCCGACATGCTGCTGCTGGGCAGGCTGGAGAGCAGGGGCCGGAGGATGGACGTGGGGACAGTCCCGGGCACGCAGCAGGGCAGGGGCTTATTCACCCCAGGGTAAAAAACAGGAGAGGGAGGGATAAAAATGAAATCCTCTCTGGCGTCTTTAAGAGCAAAGGGAAGGGCGAGCATGCGAGGGGGAGCCAAGCCGCTCCCCAGCCGGAGCGCCCAGGCGGGGGTCCAGGGCCCGGCGGCCGGGCTGGGCGTTACGGGGTGGCTGGCAGCAGCAGCGTGTGCGCTCGCGGCGCAGCGTGGGCTCCCGCGCTGACACTCAGAGGAGCCGATGTCCTGCCTCAGCATTTTTCAAGCTACCCTGTCAATAAAGGAATCGGCCGCTCTCGCGGTTAACCTGCGAGGTGCCAGCCGGCTCCCGGCACCCCCTCAGCAGGCAGAGGTTTGCACGGCGGCTGCCGGCTCCCCGTCTCTGCTCCCAGTGGGCAAGGATGCTCGGCCGGGTCCAGCAGGCCCTGCCAGGATGGGCTGTCTTGGGGGGCCCAGCATCACCTGCTCTGCAGGATGTGGCCGGGCTGTGGCCCGAGGCGGGGCAGAGCCAGCAGCCCCCAGTCCCCGTGTGCAGGAGCAACAGGGACAGTCCCTGCAGAAGCCAGCTGCCCTGCAGCCCAGGATGTGGCTGCCACAGTCTGCACGAGAAGGGCACCCAGAAGTCCCCGCTGACACCGGGGCACTGGCTGTCCCTCGAGCCCCAGCATCGCACCCCAGCAGACCCCCAGGACAGAGGCTGGACGGAGACCCTGTCCCACAGGGGAGAGCCACAGGATCAGCCGAGATCCCGCACGTGAGGCGGGGGGAGAGCTGGCCACAGGGTGGGCCATGGGGACAAGCCCTGCTTGGGCTCTGCCTGCAGCCTGGTGGCAGCGCGGCTCCTCCACCCATGGGGCAGCGGGGCTCCTGGGGCAAGATGGACCTTCCCCGCGAGGAGCGAGCTCCCAGCTGCCTCCGGCGCACGCCGCGGGCACAGCAACTCAGCAGCAGGGCAGCGCTGCTTGTCAGGCACTAAATCTCCTGTTCTCCTGGGGCACCACTTGGCGGAGGAGAGCGAGGGGACTGTGCGCTGATCCACATGCAGGAGCAAGGGAATAAATAAGAATAAAGGAAGGCACAGGAGAGAGAGGGGTGGCAGATCGGTCTCTGGGGCCCAGCTGGCTCTGACATCTCCAGCCCCATAATCATATTCAAAGCAGAGCCGGGCTGAGGCATTTCTCCTCCAGCACAGCAATAAAAGAAAGCAACACTCTCAATAATTCAGCAGCAGGAGAGGGTGATAAAGCAGAGGAGCCACCACTGCAGGCAGCCGGAGTGAGGGGCTTCCCACTCCTTCTTATATCTTAGTGATCAAAACCCTCTCCTCTTTCTCTGTGCCCTGCAAACACAGCCCCAGCTGTGGCCCGGGACCCTGCAGCCYGCTGGACCCCCACGCTGCTGTGCAGGATCTGCTCTCGGTATGTGCCGGCTGCACCGAGACCCGGGGCAGAGGGGCCCAATGCAGCAGATTAAAACCCTCTGTCACCATGCAAGCCGAAAGCTGGGGGTCACTGGGCAGGGAGGCAGCACCATTCTGGAGCCAGGGGAGGGGTTGGCAGCAGGAGCACTTCCCCAGCTCGGACCCCTGGCCCAGCTCTCTTCCCAGCACTGTTTCACCTTCTCCGGCTTCAGCATCCCCAGCCCCGCGTCCACGCACGCCCCTCGCCCCAAGGCACCTTTGCAAACAGCACCCRTCACCCCACAGCCACATCCCAACTCTCCCATCCAAACCAGGCTCTGGGGCTGCTCGGCCGCAGGACACGGACCCCGCTGCTGCCTCCCCTCCGCTGCAGGGCACATCTCCTCTCCAGACACAACTGCGTGGCCACGGCCTGGCATGCTCTGGGCACCCACAGCCCACTGCAGCCCCAGGGACCGACCCGAGTACCACCCGTCCCCTGCACACAGCCGGACACCGGGAGGGAGAAAAGCCCTCACTTCAGCACGGGGAGCGAGTCGCAGAGACATCAGTATGGACATGAATGCCAGAGGTGGGGTCGAGCCCTGGGCCCGCAGGGAGCTCCCTGCCTGTCCTGTCGCCCAGCCCCAGCGATCACCTGTGCCCTGCCTGCCCTGCCCACGCTGCACCAGGGCTGCCAGGTTTCCTGAACGGCCCAGCACGGAGCCAGCCGAAGCTCGGACTCTTGCTGCTGCATGGAAGCAAACCACCGCGCTGCAGCAGCCCCAGCACCCTGCACCCTGGCCCCGCAGCCCACGCCGCCGCTGCTGACTGGCACATTTTCCCCCCAGGCTCACACCCACAGCCCAGTCTTCATCCCATTAATCCTGGCTCCTGGCTTGCGCTGCCTGCGAGCCCAGCTCCCGCCCCAGCCTTCCCACTCCTTCTAGCAGTTCTTTTTCCACATTTCTCATGGTGTCTCAGGACCCTTCTGGACCACAACCCCCTCCCAGCAGGTCACCTTCATCCTCATCCTGCTGATGACAGAGATGAGAGCACCCCCCCAAGCGCCTCCTTCCTCCATCACTTTTGCACAGTGACAGCTCCCCAGTGCCCAGCGCCGCCGCCTCGGCCACTGCCACCCCCGGTCCCGCTGCTGCACAGGCACCTCCAGACCAGTGCCAGGGCACGGAGGGATGGAGGCACCAGCATCCTCACCCCCAGCCCCTTGTCTTATCTTTGCTCCTCTGCTTTACCAGCTTGGACCAGGGGAGAGCATGGGTTTGTGCTGTACTCAGCAGGATGGACCTTCAGTGGGACCTGGTCCCCCCACCCTGTGATGGGACCAGAGTCTACTGCCATGAGGCCCAGCAACACGAGGTTACRATGGGAAGGAGCCATCCCCGTCTGCCCAGTGGGCACCGGGCTGGCAGGGGACACCTGGCCCGGCCACCCCCCTCACGTGCACGAGCCATCGCCTGCCTGAGTTGGGTCTCAGCCTGGGGGACACCGTGACCTGGAATGACACCTCACAGCAAGGGCTGCAGGACCCCAGGGGCAAGCATTCCCTGCGGTGGGCAACTGCCGGTTCAGGGCCAGGACCAGGGCTGGGGGCTGGTGCCACCCTGGTAAGGACAAGGTCCCCTCAACAGGCTTCCCCAGGGACGGCTCCTGGGAGCCTCACAGGCACAGACAGACAGACAGCAACGTCAGCACACACGGACAGCTCACAGACACTGCAGCCCTCAGCCCTCCTCACCCAGGACTCACGCCACTCATGTCACGCCTGTGCGGGGGCTCGGTGCCCGGTGGGTGCCGGGGGCTGCTGGCGGAGAGGAGCAGGCAGCCTTCCTCCCGGCCCTCCCTCGTGCACGGCTCTGCGCCTGCCCACCTGCCCCTGCCGGACCCCAGAGCCACGGGCAGAGAGTGCTGCCCTGTCCCACCCGGCCCCGTGCAGCTCGGGCAGCAGCACCCATCGCCTGCCCCTAAACATGCAGGTTTTAGCATGCAGTTTTATCGTGCTCAGAGGGACCCTGAGCCCCAAGAGCACCGCATCAGGCTGCGCAGCCGAGGGGCCCCAGGAGCTGCTGCCCAAGCCCCAGAGCAGCCCCTGCCTCTCTGGCCCGTCAGAAACGAACGCCTCCGTACCTTTTATTCAGCCCAGCTCCTCCTGTGGTGCTCGCACTGGGCTCTCTAAGAAAAGACAAGAAAGAGGAGGAAGAATTAAAATCAATGATCATCATCGCTAACCTGCCTACAGTCAATGCTATTTGCTCATTGACTGGCAAAATGTTTGAATACAAGTATGAACGTGAGCATATCTCCCCGGGTGTGCTGGGAAACCTGCCCTGGTTAAGAGCCGGCAGCCAGGCTGGGGGTTCAACCTGGGGTGGCCGAGCCCTGATGCTGAGCAGCAGCACCGCCTGCCTGCACTTTGCACAGGGCGATGGGAGCAGGACCCCTGCCTCCAGCTCTGCCAGCACGCCTCGAACCTGATCCAGCTCTCCTGGGCTTCCCCAGGACTCTGCAAGGCAGCYCTGGCCCCACACACAGCCCACGGCTCAGTGGGGTTGGATAGGACACAGCCGTCACCAAAGCGCTGAATGCCCAGCCGGTTTGGCATGCCCCAAGCCCTCCACCCACCCCAGCTCACTGCACGCACCCAAGGATGCTCCTGCATTTCTGCCCCCCAGCAGTGCCCGTCCCTGCCCCTCGCACCCCGGCATGGTGTCATGCTCCTGCAAGGAGCGAGCCCTGTGGCACACGGCTCTGCCGCTGCTGTCCCGGCTCTGGGCACTTCTTGGAGAATATCACTGAATTTCAAAGAAAACTTCCTGAAAGCTGCACTTCAACTAATTGGCTTTTGCAACGTTGCCAACCCAAATGTTCATAAATCATGTCAGACCCTCAAAAATAATGAGAACAGCTTATACATCACGAGAGTTTTTTAAAAAGAGTAAGTGAGGGCTGCTTCTGTTTGTGAACCGCTTCTCTGGGGACCTGGAGGTGTCAAGTCCCACAGCCTCTCCCTGCCTGCCCAGGCAGGCAGCAACAGCTCTACTTTTAAACACCAGAGCTGCAATGCTCCTCCAATCCCCCGGCCCAGAAAGCAGCACCGTAAGACAAGGCAGCCCTGGGTGCGCAGGCGTGGGTGTGGGGACCCTGCGCCTGGGGCTGGCCGGGGACAGAATGAGCCCTGTCCCCAGGGCCGGGCAAACAGCCGCTGCTCCAAACCCACGGCCGGATCCCTGCGAGAGCGTGGCCACGGACGGTCCGGAGGCACAGCCACACGTGGCGGTGGCTCAGGAAGAGAGGAGCCGGTTCCCAGGCACTTCTGTTAGCAAACACCGCTCTTAGCCGCACAGCAGGATAATCAATTATGGTAATTCCTGCCTCAATGAATCAGATTCATGGAGGAGCACAGCTCATTAGGCTGGTGCTGACTTCCATTAGTGCTCTTATGATAAAAACCCTCCAGAAAGCTCTCGCCCAGCCAGACACATTTTCCAGGCTTGGGGGTCTTCCCTCCCCGGCCTCCCATGCCGCCCACGGGGCAGACTCAGCTGTGGGACGCCCAGTGCCCCAAAAAAGTTAGTCAGAAACTCCCCGGTCCACAGCAGCAAGGGGACATCCCCGCACGGCCGCAGTCCCAGCAGAGCCTCCTGCCTCGCAGCAACTGCTCCCACGGTCTTCCTCGGCTTCACCAAGAAAGTGCTCACCAGGATCCCCGGCAGGGGAAGGCAGGAGACAGCAAAGCGGGAGCAGACAACTCCAGCGTGTGCTACAGTAGGTTTGGGTGTGCTGGGAACCCAGACAGCCTGTTTGGCAATGAATAATTGAAGGACGCTCACTCTCCTTGGGGAGGTACAGTGATGGGTAAAATCTCATTTCCCAAACACATTTCCCAAGAAAGGCGCCTTCTGAGAAACTCCCCACAGCAGCTTGGGGCCCCGGCAGTCGGGATGCGCCGCGCTCGCCTGCACGGCCAGGGAGCTCGCTGAGCCTGGCACCAGCCCAGGCAAAAATCTCAGGTGGTCCCAGGCACCACAGGGACGGGGATGCTCAGCCAAAACCTCCCTGTCCTGTCGCATGCGCCAAAGGAGGAGAGGAAAAGCCCTGGCAGAGCACTGATGGGAGGTGGGCTAGGAGCAGCTCAGGGCTCTGGGTGATCGGGGTCAGTGTTACCAGGAGGGATCTTGCCCCTGCCCCTGTTTTTCTGGCAAAGCTCCGGGCTGATCGGCTCCAGCCAGGCAGGAGACAGCCCCAGGTACCTGCTGGAGCCCCGAGCAGCCTCACTCGGACCCACATCCAGAACAGACGAGCCCAACGCAGGCCAGCTCATTAGCAAAACCCAACCCAGCTAAAACCACTTGGATCTGAAGTGAGGTTTCTGCACGGGGCCCCCTGGAAATGCAACCTGTGTCACCCAGCCTGGCAGCTGCACAGGGCCCCACGGATGCTGCACCCCAACAGCCCCCATCCCCACTTTGCAACCACGGCACAAATTCTGCAGCAGGCCTAGGCTAGCCGCCCCGCTTCGCTGGGAAACTTCTCAGTAGTTTTTCAAAGTACGTTTTGACCCCCCTTCTCTCCACCAAAAATCCTAAATTAATTTTGCTTTTAATTAAATTCATTAGCAAAGATTATCTGGCTGAGGAAAAATAATATCCTGCCCCTCCCCCAGCAGCCCTCTCTATTTATATCCCCTATATACATAAGCAGCAGCGAATATTTCTTTATGGGCCATTAAAGGTTTAATGTTTAATTTATAACCACGTTCTCTGGCGGGCGGGATGGCCAGGCACAATGTCAACACTTTTAATTAAATGAGAAGGATTTTTTTTTAACTAAGATAAAATGCCCCATTCCCAGCAGCTCCTGGAGCTGCGTGGCAGGAACGGGCAGGAGGCTGGGGCCGTCCCATGCGCCGGCAGCGCTGGCTCCCGCTCTCGGGCCGTGTTTCACCACCGTCCGGCTCTGCCCAGCTGCCTGCTGCAGAGCCGGGGCTGTGCCGCGCTGCCGGCCAAGAGCTGCAGGCAGGAGGTGCTCGGGCAGCATCCAGAGGAGCCCCAGCTCGTCGCGGGGCTGGGTGAGGGGCCGTCACCAGGACGGCTTTAGGGCTGAGTAACCGTTCGGGAGAGTCCCCGAACCAGTGGCTCCAGTCCAGAAAGCGCAGTCGCTCCTTGGGAACAGTGATAACACACGGTGCTGCCCCCTCTTTGGTAACCCCCTTCTGCAACTGGCCTGCCCAGGGACCTGCTCTGCCTCGCCGAGCCCAGTCGTAGGCAGGGCGTGCAGGTGGAGTGCAGGTGGGGACGGGCAGGACGGGCAAAGTCCCCAGCACAGGGCTGACTGCCAGCTCCAGGTTCCTTGGGGGCAGAGGCGAGTGTCGCACCACGGGCGAGGGCAATGCTGAGCAACCTTCAGCTCCCCCCACCCAGGGAGAACCATCTCCTTTGGCAAGGGACAACCAGAGCCCTTCAGCCCACAGAGAAGGGGTGGCGTGACCCAGGGAGTGTGCCTGCTCGGCACAGCCCCTGCCAGCATCGCCACTCCTAACTCCGATTACTGAAACACCAGCTTGAGTAATTGCTGTGAATCTTTCAACTGAAATTCTTGCTGCAACTTCTGCTCACTCCCCGGCACTTCCTCCCGCCCGCCCGATGACGGTGGCTCTTGCAGCACCACCACCTCTTCCCTCCCAGCGCGCCGCGCTCCAGAGGAGGACGAAGTGCTTCTGACACACGCATCGCCCATAACACCCACCGGCAGAGCCGCGTGACACCCGCTCGCATGGCAGGCACCACCAGAGGAGTCTGGCATTCCCGGCTCATCCCACTGGCATCCCTCCCACAGCCCCTTGTCCCACCCCACATCAGACATGGGGCACAGGAGCGAAGAGGGAACACGTCCTGCCGCACAGCCGGCCCGTGCGGGGCTGGGCACTTCCCGGGCCCGTTCTCGGTGCTCTCCCAGCAGCAGCAGCCTCAGCTCTTGGCGGCGGGAGAGCACAGCCCTTCCTGCCTGGAACCCAGAGAGGGGCGGCTCTGAGTAGGCAGGTTCCCATTAACGGAGTATTTTATCTTACGGGAGAGATTAAATCTCTGTACAGAGAAGCACAAAAGAGCTGAGTCAGCAGCTGGCTGGGGGGCGGCAGGTTCAGCCATAAGCATTTGGCTCCAGCACAGCACTTCAGCGCTTCACCCTCCTGTGGCCATGCTCCGCCAGGCAGCATCCAGCCCCGAGCACCCGGCACGCACCCCTCTCCCTGCCCCAGCGAGCACCGGGCTGGCCGGAGGAGCTGCAGGTGGCACGGGTGGTGGATGGGACCAGGCCCGGCCCCCTTGTACTGCCTGGCAGCCCCACATCAGTCCTCTGCCATGCTGCCAGGCACCAAGCGAGCCGAGCGCTCTGTGGCACCCGTGGGCTGCCTTCCTCCCTCCCTCCCTTGTCATCCCTGGCACAGCAAGGACAGGTTGGCAGGAGGTGTCCCCATGCAGCCACCGTGCCCACAGGAGCATGCCAGGGCACTGGGGTCCGGACCTCGTCCGGGGCACAGCCCTCGGCAAGCAGCGGAGATCCCGAGCCCGTCCCTCCCCCGAGGGCTTTGCTGCCTGATGCCTGCCCAGACCGTGACGGGTGCCCCTTGCAAAGTTGTGCCAGTGCTCCCACGGACACGACTCATGTCCAGCATGGGTCTGCGTTGGCTACAAAGCCAAGTAAGAGGCAGAGCGGCCACTCACTGCGTATGCACCCGCAACTGCACACRCCTGCACGCGAGGAGCAGGCGTGCGAGGGCTGGCCACCACCGTTGTGAGCCAGGGAACAGAGTGGTGATGGCACTGTGCCGCTCACTAAAAGCATGAGTGTCACTAAATCAATAATTCATTTACTTTAATGAGATAAGTACTTTGAAAACTAATTGCAAACCTGCTCCATTTACTCCAACCCGTTATAGCCTTTAATGTAAATGGCAGAAACACTGCTGGAGGAAGGGGAAGGGCTTTTGGTGGGACATAGTGTGTCGTCCTTCCCCCTTCTTCTAAGAAAGAGAAATATCAGTCATAAACAGAGACGGTGGAAACCGAAGTAACCGGCTGAATCACCGTGTGGAAGTACCAATGGCGGAGCGAGGGAAGCACCCAGCCTGCCTTCCCAGGGCCACCACTGTCCCTCTGCACATGCTGCCACCACGGAGGGGTCTGCCAAGAAACCACCCCCAAAAGGACTGTCACCAGCACCAGGGAGACGACRGAGGGGCAGAAAATACACCCGGCACACGGGAGGTGCCGAGCTCCAGCGAGCTGCCGAGGGCACGCACAGCGGCTGGAAGCTGCTCCACCCGGGGCTGTGGCCTGTGTGTGATGAGCAGAGCTGACGGGCCACCGGGCAAAGAGAGAAACCACATTTGGAGCCCTGACTCGGGCGCGGTGGGGAGCGCTTCCCCAGCCTGCTGCCATTGCCCGTGTCCCAGCAGCGCCAGGGCTCACAGCTCTGCCTTAGGCAAGAAGACCCACCGGTGCTCTCCTGGTGCCGCCTGTGCTGGCATTGGCGCAGCAGAGGGGATGGGGCACCGCTCTCCCCCCATGCAGCAGAGCCCCCCAGCCAGACCACAAGCTGGCTGCCGCACACACTGCAGGTGGTCGCTGTAACGATTCACGGCTCGTTATAAAAATCACCGCCGTATTGCTGGCACAGCATCCTCCAACGCCAGCCGGCAGCTGCCAGCTCCTCCTGCCTCAGCAGGAGCTGCCCCTTCCCACCTCTCTAGCCAGGGCGGGCAGCGCAGGCAGAGCCCCGGCCGCGCAGGCAGGGGGGAGCGGCACAGTCCCCGTGTGCCCGGCTCTGGCGCAGCCGGGGAGCAGGGACAGGCAGGGGCGTCCTGCCAGCTCCCGGCGCCGTTCCTGAAAAGGAGCGAGCGGCTCCCAGCAGCGATGCCGACGTGTTCCTGAACGGCAGCCGGAGCTGGGCGCCAAGGGCTCTCTTCTCGCTTGCTGGAGCAAATGGCAGGTCATAAAAAGGAACCATGACAGAAGAGAAAATGTTCCAGAGTCCACAAGGACCAGTCCAGGGTAAATCCATCTGCTCAGCAATTTAGCTAGAAAATCCTTTCCAATCATCCGTGCTGTAGGTCCTTCACCCCCAACACGCAGCTCTGGCAGACGCCAGCAGCTCATGCGGGGGCCCCGGCGCCTGGTGATCCCACGCCACCTCCGTCGGGGACGCTCGGAGAGGGGGGTCATGCTGCCCCTCGCAGCACGCCCCGGCCAAGCCCACGCTCCAGGGACCCTCTCACTGGCACTGCCACAGCCGGTGGCAAGGGGGGACCCAAACCGCACGCCTGTGGGCAGGTCTGGACGGAGGGACCGATAGCCGCACCAGCTGCATGGGCTCTTCCCCGAGCTGCCGGCTCACTCGGGATGAAGAGTGCACCATCCCTCCCTGCGTCTCGGATCCGCTGCACCATTTGCGGGATGCAGGAGGGCTCCCAGGAAGCCCAAACCCCACCCGGACCTCCATGACTGGCCCTGCAGTGCCCGGCCCTTGCCACCTCCTGCAGACAGAGGCAGGGAGGCAGCCCTGCAGCCGCCTCCAGCAGCCAGCCCCAGGAGCTGCGGCTGAGGAGAGACGGGATAATCCCCGCCTGGCAGAGGACTCGGCACAGCTCAGCCTCTCACTGCYGCCACGGCGCAAACAGACCCGGAGATCTCCCTGCAGGCATCCCTGTGAATCCCACCTCAGCCGCTTCTGTCTCACGGAAAATCAATGGCAAGCATCTCAATTAATCACACTGGGGGCAAATTGATTAGGAGCCTAAATAAGGTCAACATGGTTGTCTGCTTATAGGGTAGGACCCCTTAATCATCATTTTATCTGCAATAGGCTGCGGAACCTGCAATCACACCGTCTTTGGGAGCATGGAGGGATTTTTCACTTATCTCCTGCAATTGCTAGGGCCAGCAGAATAGGAGCTGTGGCTCTGCCATAAAGGAGCTGAATTCGAGCATGCAGCAACCGCTCAGCCACACGCAGCTGTGAGACCTGAGCATGAGACCCCGTGGCCCACCAAGCCCAGCTGTCTCCTCTGATTCAGGGGAAGACAAAAGCAATTAAGCACTGCTGCTCTAGGTGCAGTACATTCCCTCCTGACCCCAAAACCAACAGCTTATGCTGGAGATTTGATTAGCCCTGTCATTATCTTAGATTGCATACCTGAAAATATTGTTAGCGGTCACAATGGCATTGAACCTTCGCAGAAACCCAGCCACAGGTCTCCTCTCAGTTGCCCTCGGCAGCTGGAAATCCCCCAGGCTGCTGCTCTGCTCCTCAAAGTGCCATGCTCGTCTCTGCAAAACCTGCCACACTCGGTGCAGAGAGCAGCCCACTGCTCGGGAGCCGAGGGGTTTTACAGCATGACTCTGTCCTCTCCGCTGTGGCGCAGGGCAGGGTGTTTTATATGGTCCCATATCCCTGACAGGCGCTCTGCACAGCAAGCAGCACCACGGGCTGGGGTTGGGACCCCCCCCCCGTTACCCAAGGGGGAAGTACCCCGGGAGCTCCCCGGGGCAGCGCAGTGGGCACAGCAGTCTGCCGGGCACCCCCAGTGCCTACAGCCCGGGGGGACCCGCTGCCTCCCCACTGCCTGCCATGGCTCGTGCCCTGCCCAGACCCCGCTTGGCCCGAGGGGGCAGACCAGCCCCGGCGGGGGGTTATGGGGCTCTCCGGCCCCTGGTACTGGGGCTGCTGGTGCGGTTTGACGGCGAGGTGTGGCCAGAAAGCAACCCAGGGCCAGCAGAGCTCGTCCTCCCTGCAGGTCACCGGGCAGCTGGATACCGCACCCCCAAATGCAGCAGATGATTCCTTCCCACTCTCAATTTGAGAAGAAAAAGCCCCCCAAGGCAGCACGGGCACGGCAGGGCAGTGCGGGCAGGGCCCCCGCGGCAGTGCAGCCCCCCTGCGCACTCTTCAGAGGAGCGCGGTCTCAGCTTGTTGCGGGCTGATAACACCGTTTGCTTCGCCAATAGACTTTCCAATTGCAAGTGAAATCAATTCAACCGGGTGTTTTACTCAGTCAGGACTCTGCTAACAGCAGCCGATTTCCCTGCCTGTCTCCCTTGGTGGCTGCCAAGAGCTGCAGTCGATTGCGCCCCGCCAGCCCTGCCAGGGGAAACGGGGCTTTTCCATCTTCCCCCACGGGACATGTGTGGGGTGGTGGGAGCGCAGACCCCCCTCACCAGGATGCCGGGGCTGACCATGGCAGGGGGGAGGCATGGGGAAGGCAGGGCCAGCAGAAGGCAAACGGCTTGTGCCTCGCCGCCACCGCCGGATGGGAGCCCTGCAGGGGGCTGCGCTTCCCGGGAGGGGGCTGCTGGCACCGCTCGGCCCCAGGAGCTCCAGGGCACCCACAGGCAGAGGGACGAGCTGAGGTCATGTCCAGCAGCATCCCCCCTGGCTCAGCGCTGGCCACCAGCAGGGACCCCTCACCCTCCTGCTGGGGCAGGGCGGGCTCCCCTGCTGTGGGGATGATCCAGACAAACCGTTTGCAAGCCATGGGCCAGGCCGGTGTGGGCGACAGAGCCGAGACCGTTTCTCTGGTCCCTGCGAGCCACCGTGCGCTGCCCGCGGTCCCTCTGGCACCAGTACGCCCCTCACCTTGCCCGCACAACGCAGCCCTGGCAACACACAGCTCCCTTTTGTTGTAAATACAGTTATAAATATTATAATTTGGTTTAATATTTAATATAGTCAGGTTAAATAAGCATTCCCAGCCCGATAAATAATCATTAACGGAGGGTTCTAATTGTGCTGTTGGGATCCTGCTTCATAACTTATTTAGAGGGCAGACGCTATTCCCATCCTCGGCTCCCCCGTACACCATAAATTAACCTGTGGCTCAACCTCTTTAGTGAGAACCTGATGGGACATGACAAAAGGAGACAGCTCYGCTCCAGGGGTGACCACTGCCAAGATCACTTGATGCGGAGCAAGGGAGAGACGCGGCAGCCAGTGGGATGGCCGGGACCGAGCAGGCGGTGACTGGGGACCGGAGCTGCCGGAGGAGCCCCCAGGAACGCCGACCAGCCTGCAGCGGCTGCAGCACCTGTGAGCAGGGTTAGACCATGGAAGAAGAGCCGTGCGTATCGGGGCGTCCTTGGCTGCGGACACCCGGGCGTAGGCACAGGGCAACCCCCCGAGCGGAGCTAGGCGACCCGTGGGCGAGGGGCAGCCACCCAGCGCGGGGTCTCCGCTCGGCCCCTGCTGCTCCCGGGCTGCATCAGCAGAGGCGCAGGGGCACAAAACGCGGCAGGGCGAGCGGAGGACGGGGGAGGCTTTTATGCTAAATACAAACCTACTGTAAAATTGATTGGAAACAATAGCAAAAAAAGAAGCAAAAAACCAAACCACCAAAAACCCAGAGTGCACGGGGAATTGGCCAGGGGCGAGCGTTTTGAAAGCACAGGAGAACTGAGAAATGGAGAACAACTAAAGTGCAGGAAAACCTCCATGTAAGAGTGTTTTCCCCTTAAGGGATGCGTTGATGCATTGCTTTA
Source organism: Phoebastria nigripes (assembly GCA_035582835.1). Classification (NCBI taxonomy): domain Eukaryota; kingdom Metazoa; phylum Chordata; class Aves; order Procellariiformes; family Diomedeidae; genus Phoebastria; species Phoebastria nigripes. The sequence continues at coordinate 665,510 of JAYKAV010000223.1, forward strand.
AGAAAAGGTTTTTTTTTTTTGCTCTCTGTAGCTTAATTTCATCCTGAAATGAAAAACTATAAAAGCAAATGGAAAGAGCCCTCTCCGCTGAGCCTGGACAGCCACCGTGCCACCGCTGGGCTGATTTCACGGGAAACACAGGTGCCCTCAGCTCTGTGCCCGGGCAGGGATGTCCCCCCAAGCCGGGGAGGAGGGTGCCAGGGAAGCACCTCTGCGCGCCCAGCTCTGGATGGACACGCTGCCGCAACCTGGGAGGAGCGGGAACACTGACCAGAGGGAAACCCGGACACTGCCCTGCTCCCCAGCCTCGGGCTGCTCCTGCTCGCCTGCCCAGGGCTCCCTGATACGGTCGGGATGGTCACGCTCAGGGGTCTGTCCGCAAAGGGCATCCCATGCCCTCCAGCCACACGGGCAGCAGTCTGGGGCAGCCCTGCACCCAGGCACAGCCCCCCAGGGTGGGCATGCTGTTGGCACTCCCTCCACCCCCCAACAGCAACACCTCCCACGGGCCCTGGGACTGGYGCAGCGTGGCCAGTGAGCAGGTTAGCATCGATCCCTCTGGCTGGGATTGAGTTTCCATYGAGTGAGCGGGCTGGGGCAGGGACCGAGCTGGGAGGAAGCCTGGGGTTTCCATTTCATCTCCGCACTAGTTTTTCCTGCTCAAGTCAGTGCATTAATCAAAGACATTGGCCAAGTACTAATGCTAATGAAGCAGCAGCAGGGCGGCTCTCGCAGGGCAGGGGAGCCCCCCTGCAGCACCGGGCACCAGTGCCAAGGGCAGAGGCGAGGGGGAGCCCAGCCCCTCTGAGGGGCTTCCGCCCAAGCGGGGAGGGGACATGGAGGCTGGGGACAGCGTCTTAGCACAGCGTGACCGCTGGCTGTGCATGAAAGCCTGGGCCCCTCCTGCGGGAGACAGGCAGGCAGCCGGCTGGAGACCTCCAGCCCGCAGTGAGCATCACCCAGCGCAGCCCAAGAGGGCCTCGGGACCCCACAACAGCATCCCCCGCGCATCACACAGACCGTGCACGCCGTGCAGTAACACGGATGTCAGACAGACAGAACACTTGCAGGTGTCAGACTGACATACAGGCACTTTTTCCAGCCCTGCCCCCTGTTCGTTATCATCAGCAGCTCAGACCACCATACGGACCCTCACAAAGCTGGCTGGGAGGAGAGGAGCAGCCCAGGCTGCGAAGCATGGAGAGATCCCCAGGAAGTTTCCCAGCCCCAGGGAGGGACGCAGCAGAGGGGACATGCAGGACCCTGAGGTGACAGCTCCTCTGGAGCCGTTTTCGGCATCTCTGGCACGTTTGCTCCAGGCCCTGCTCAGCCCAGCACGTTCCTCCCGGCAGAGCCAGGGGACACTCCCCAGCACACGTGTGCACAGGGCTGGTCCCAGCCAGTGCCAGCCCTGACTCTGGGCTGCAGCTCTGTGGAAAATGGTGTATTTTATCTTTATGTGTCAGGATTTATATAAAAAGGGGATAGTTCAGCTCTAAATGTAATGAGTTGGAAGAACAGCCCTCCAGTGGCTTCCTCCGGCTAGCACGGCATCAATAACATCGATCGCTAAAAATAACTAATAACCCTGGCCTGGCGTGGCCGGGGAGCGCTCACCGCACAGGGTTCTGAAACGACCCCCGTGCACCCCGCGCACAGCAAGCCTCCCACCAGCTCGGGTCTGGCCGGTGGGAGCCCCGGCAGGGCGAGGGTGAGGATGGGCACAGCCCCCCCAGCGCAGGAGAGTGACGGGTCCCAGCACCGCTGGAGGGACAAGGCGAGCAGAGGGGACGGCRGTGCACAAGCCTTGGGCTCAGGGCTGGCAGGAAGGGAGAGCCAGGAGAGGAATCGGAAGAGACGCCACCGGGAGAGGATTGAGGTGGATGGATGGGGAGGGAGGGCTGAAACTTCCCTTTCAGATTCAGAAAACCCCTCCTGCATCCGCAGCCACCGGCTCAGGGCCTCACTGGGGCTCGTCCAGTCCCGGCACTGCTGGGTCACCCCCACCCTGCCACAACCACCCAAAATGAAGGCACAGGCACTCGCTCTGCAGGAGGTGGTGACCGATGGGAGGGGAGAACCAGCACGTTTGTGTCTATCGTCCCTCTCTGCACACACAGACCTGCCAGGTCAGGGCCCCTCCCCATGCAGAGCCATCACTCAGGACTTTAAATCCTGGGGAAGCCACTATAAGACACAATCCCTCCAGGCTCTGGAAATGGATGAGAGGAGACTGGTGAAGTCCCCGTGTCCAATTTCTCTGATCCCTGTCTTTTCTATCATTGCACATTTCCAAAGAGGCACAAGGACGCACCCCTGCCTCCTCTAGAGGAGAGAAGGCAAGAGCTGCCCATCCGCTGGGATACCCCGGGATCACCTGGGCAGGTAACACCGGCACGGCACTCTCCTCCTTCCACCTTGCTGAGCTTCCCAGAAAGGGAACAAAAACTAGAGAGGGAGGGAAACGATAAAACACCAGCCGCAGTTAGGGAGAGAGAGTTATTTAGTCTGTTGGAAATGAGTCTAACTTAATAGAGAAGAAATAAAGTGTTTTAAAATTAATGACATAAATGTCAGTCCTGATCGCGGGGATGTTAAACTATATGGTTATTTGACTGCCTTCTGCAAAGTTACCTCTCTCGCACATGCCTGGAGTCAGAGCAAGCATGAACACCGCTGTGCATCAGGGTGGCACCAACAAATGCTGCCCGTACCCAAAGGCAGCACCAGCATGTCTCTCGAGCTGCTCCCCCAGGCCAGTGCCAGCCCACCCGGCACAAGCCTCCCCTCCCTGCTGCTTGACTGCTCTGCGAACCAGCCACCCAAGGGTGCACAGTGCCAGGCAGCTGCATCGTGGGGCAGCGGCCACCCACCATTGCCAGCCGGTGCCCCCGACGGAAGCCGCCTGCTGCTGAGAACACAAAACCCCTCCTTGCAACCTGCCAGGCACAAGTACAGGCTGCAGGGTCCTGGGTCCTCCCCAGGCATGCATCGCCCTCGGCCGGGCGAGCAAAGGGCACCAGGCACAAGCCTGGCCAGTTCTGGTGCCTGAGCAGCAGCACCCAGCCCCTCCAGCACTGAAAAAGCCCTTAAACCCATCCAGGAGCAGAGAAACGCACGCTGTTCCTGTAAAAGTAATTTTAAACCCCCAAAGACTCTTGTCCTGATGTTGGCAGGGACACTGCCAGAAACTGCCACTGAAAACARATTAGTCCATGGAGCACGGTCATCCGCAAGCGAGGTCACTGCAGCGAGCAAGCAGGTCGCTCTGCTGCCACAGCTCACTTGCACGGCTTCTGCAACCCTCTGCCCCAGCAAAACCGTCTCCCGAAGCCCCGCGGGAGCTAGAGTGATGTGCGGGTGCCCGGGGTCCGATGGGCTTGGGGAGCACGTGTGTACGTGCGTGTGACGGGAGGGGCAGGCAGCAGGAGGAAGCGTACACACATGGACGGGGCAGCATGTGCGGCATGGCGAGAGCACAGTTATTTGTAAATAATCCTTAATTAATGAAATTCTCAGTAATAGATGGCTCAGTGTTATTCCAGGCAGGGACGATGGCAAGCTCCATTCTTCCACTCTTCAATTACATCTTCAGGGAGGGAAGCTGAAACTGGCCAGGGTGAATTAGAGAGACTTTTGTTGCGTTTAATATCAATTCATTTTGCAGACTGCTGACGCAGCAGGATTTCACAGCTCGGAATCTATGGTGCTATTGAGAGACATGCGCAAAAAAGGGGGAAAAAAATACCCTGCCATCAGCACAAAAACACAAACTCAACTGGGAAGGAGCGGGGGTCTGGGGGGAGCCTCAGGTAGTGCCCGGGGGAGCCGAGCTCGGCATGGCTGGGTGCGCAGCACCCAGTTCCTCGCCTTCAGGAGGAGCACACCAAAGGCTCCCAGGAGACTCGGAGCTGCCCCTTGGCCAGGGTGCCCGTGTCCCACAGCCACCAGCTCCCGGGTCCCTGCCCGCAACGCTCCCGCCCGCGCCGCCAGCGGCTCTCGAGCAGAGGCACTGGCAATAACGGAGCCGTTATTACGCAGTGTTATTCGGCCCCAAGGGGGTTTTATGCAAAATGACACACACTATAAATGACTGTTGTAAACAGAGAGTTTAATAAAGGGCTGTGTGCGAATTTACAGCCTCCCCAAGGATAATTAAAATTATTTATCTACTTACCTAGCTAGCCGCCGGAGCAGTCTATTAATTATTATCTATTATACACGTCCTGCTTTGCATGCTGCCAGTGCATCGCCTACCACCACCATCCCTCACGGACGCGCTGCAGCACGGGAGAGCTGCGGGCAGCGCTGCCCGATGGCAGGGCTGTGCTCCCGGGGTGCTGCTGGGCTGCCTGGGCCCCTCGCAAACCCTCTGGGAGCACAGGGCGTTCGTGCCTCGGGTGCTTCATAGGATGCCCAAGCACCGGCATAGCAGGCACATCCCCCCGTGCCCAGTGCCAGCAGGAGGAGCGGCGGCCGCCCCGCAGCCTGGCGCAGTGCTACCTGCTCCTCTCTATTTATTAGTGTGACAGAGCAATCATCAGTGCTGAGGCACTGGGATCCCCTGGCTCCTCTCTGCACATAAAGAGACCTCAGGGGGCTCCAGTGTGCGGATACTTAACATTGTTTTATTAGCTTAATAAACCCAGCCGATGCTGCCAGAATCTCCAAACCGGCTGCGAGCCCTCCTCGCCGCAGAAGCGGGCAGGAGCAGGGAGAGCTGCCGCAGCACAGGCTGCCGGCATGGCTCCCGTAGCCTGACTGGCACCGAGAGCCCGTGCGGGGCTGCCCTTGGTGGGGCACGGTCCCGATGGCTTGAGGGGCCCAGAACAGCTCGTCAGGAGTGGAGGATCCAGCTGCTCATCGCCACCACAGGCACTACGAGCTGTCAGCTCCCGCCAGCACGCCATTAATCACCGCTGCAATTGCTCACCCTGCCCCGTCCTGCCCAGCTCCCAGCGCTGCCCTCAGCAGCCCCAACGCCAGCGTGCACGGGGCTGCAGTGGCACCTGGTCCCACTGCCAGCACCAGCGCTGCCGGGACCCCCTGCAGCCCCCGGGGACGTGCTGGGACAGGCTGCGTCCTAAGGCACCGCGCAGCCGGCAGGACCTTTCCCCCTCGGCTGACCAAGCTCCAGCGGGTCCAACCCTGGGCATAGAGGTGCCGGCTGGTGGCATGGGACAGGACGGCCCCGGGGGGTTGGTGGCAGCTCGGCAGAGGAGCACGTCGTCCTCCAGCAGCCGCCGAGGCAGCGGGGCTGCACACGCCCGCTGGAGCATGAGAGTGGCTCCGTCATTAGGAGCTCCAACCCTTTGCAGGCTGCTAGGTTGTTTTAATCTGCCGGGGTGGCTGGCAGCAAGGGGGTCCTCTCCCTCAGCCCTGAGGGTCCCAGCTCACGGTAGTGCCTGCTTTGCTTTGATCCTATACAGTTACACTTCCAGTCTCACAATCTAATAAAAGCCGCATGATCAAATTCCAGGTCATTACTCAAGGAAAGAGACCCCTCCACGGCCAGCAGCAAGAGCTTCAAACCAAKTAAAGCGAGCCTAGTGCTCCTGCCTGCTGCCTGCCACGCGCGGGTCTCGGCGGGCCTGGGCTTGCAATAAGCAAGATGCAAAAATGTTAATGGAAGCGCTTAAAGGCCATGCCAGGGGGATTCTTGTAAATAAGGGCACTCGGCGAGGCGGGAGCAGCTTCTCAGGCTCGGCCGCAAGGCAGCACCGATAAAAGGCAGCTCTGAGCTCTGAATCTGTCTAGGACAGGCTTCTGGGAAAAAAGCTCGAGTGTTTCTTCCTAAAACCCCTGGCGAGCACCCCTGCCTGCGATGGCTGCCTGCAGGCAGCCAGGACAGTGGCTGCAGCTCAGAGGAGGAGGGGAGCGAGGGGCCAGGCTGCCGGGGTCCTTGTTCCCGGGTCTGCTCTCCTGCCCACTCCCAGGACTGCTGGCATGGGGACAAATCTCCCTGTGGGAGAGGGCTTGGTGACAGTCACCACGCAAGGGGCAAGGTCCTCGGCACTGGCACAGGGAATCCCAGACCGGCTCCAAGCAAGCACACCGCAGTCCACCTGCCACCTGCGTCCCCCGGCACTCAAAGGCACAGACACACACGTTTCAGATGTTAAATACCAAATAAAATCACCATAACCAAGTCAGAATCGACCMTGGTGGGCAATCGATACAGACATTTAGCACCACGGCTGGGTATCGCTGGCTGCCCGCGCCACGGCCGTCAGCATCAATACGTTGATGCAGGTCTCCCGTGGGGAGGGGGCAGAGCCCGGGCAGCGCGGCAGGGACGGCATCAACAGGCAGGGGCTGGAGCCAGCAAGGAGCCCCAGGGACAGAGAGCTCAGGGGGGCTGGGCAAGGCAGCCCATGCTCGTGGGCAGCAACGGGGTGAAGGGAGGACAAGTTCCCAGGGAGGCGCTGGGGACCTGCTCCGATGTGGGCAGCGCAGGCAGGTCCCCAACAGCTGCTGAGGATCCTGCCGGCACAGCAGGCACCAGCCAGGGCTGCCGGAGCAACAAAATCCCAGCAGGCTCCTGCCTGGATGGCACCACTGCCGCAGCCCTGCCCCAAGAGGCGCAGGCAGCGAACACCCAGCAGCGAGGGCAGGGGCAGCCGGGGGGCAGGTCGGGCCAAGCCTCAAGCACAGCATCACCAGACCAAGTTTTGTGAGCGCGTGCTAACGTGGCTCTGCCAGCCCCACGCCTCAGGAGTGGCCGACTCCTGTACCCCCAGGCAGAGACCACTGCCATGGGACAGAGCCTGAGCCACTGGGCTGAGGACGGCTGGGCAGGAGCTGGAGCTGTGTGTTGCTCAGCCACAAGCTCGCAGGTGCCCACCGGCGTGGGGTGGGGGCTCAGGCAAGGCAGCACCAAAACACATGGAAAGGACATCACCAGAGACACCTGTAATGTGCCACAGGCTCTGCTACGCATGGAGGAGAGAGGGAGGGGCTCTGCCTGCCCTGCCCAGCCTATGCACAGGCTCTCGCTTGCCTGTTTGGAAGCAGCACCAGCTTTTTGCTCAGCCCAGCTTGTCCCAGGCAGAGAGGGAACACCAGCACCCCAGGGCTGGCACTGCTGCAGGGAAGAGCACAGAACAGCGTGCTGCACCTCGCAGCAGCCAAGCACACAGACCCGCAACGGGAGGAGGAAGGACAACATACAGAAAGGCAGCTACCTGCCGTGCTGCCCAGGCTCCTGCCTGCAGCAGGGCTGTGCCGGCACACCAGTCCCCTCCTGCCTGCCAGGGTCTCGGGAGCACCTGGACGGCCGCTGCCAGCTGCCGGGAGCTGGCCTCATTCCCAGGCAGAGTCACAAAGCACCCAGGGCCACAGACACCACGCAGCAGCTGGGATTTCAACTGATGCTCCTGCCCCTCGCACYGGTGCAGAGAGCAGAGTGGGGCAGCAGCCTTTGGAAAGCCCCCCCCGAGCCCCCACCTCACCGGGGGCCACGCCACACTTGCCAGAGCAAACAGGGCTGTGCGTAAGTACACCCCTGGCCCTGCTGCCTTCCCCTCCAGCGGCTGCTTACAGCCCCAACCTCCAGGATATTTATTGTTCATTCCCTCCTAAATCACGGCTGACGGCAGGGCTGCTCGCACTCCATTATGGAGAGAGCTCGCGCCGCGTCGCAGTTCCGTTTAGCTTGCAGAAAAAGCAGCCTCAGAGGAGAAACCCACCCTGGCGCTGCCTGGCGCTCGGCTCGGGATGATGGACGATTATGGACCATCTGCACTTTCAGGAGGGGATAGATTTATGAGCAGCACAGACAGCTAGAAGAGTGTCCATTACTATAACTCACTGGCCTCTTCAGAGATATTGTAATCAGGGCCCTCTGCCGCTGCAGCAGGAAAGTCCAGGTTAAGCGCTAGCAGGAAGGAAAATCAATTATGTTTTTTTAATACAGTGCTGGCAGCAGGCAGGGGAGGGCAGCCCAGGGACCCCCATGCAGCGCAGGGCAGGGGGCTCTGCCGGCAGAGCAGGGCTGTGCTGCCGGAGCACGGCACTGAGGACCAGGGGCCCCAGCTGCCCTGGCCCCGCTAACAGCTGCTCGAGCAGCCGTGGGCAAACCGCCGGGGCTCCTCACAGCCCCACTCATCCGCCCATGCCGGGGACAGTGGTGTTGGCTTCGCTTTGCCGGAAAGGGCTGCGCAGACCCCTCCGGGCTGCAAGCACTGTTAAGGCTGATTTGTACCACAGACATGCCAATGAGCGGGAGCCGGCAGCACACGGAGCACGGCAGCAGCGGCTCAGCCAACAAAATGCCGTGGCTCCCCTCTGCCGCGAGCCCAGCCAGCACAGCACCCTGCTCTCTGCAGCAGAGGCACCGAGAGCCTGAGCAGGACCAGGCTTCAGGAGCCGAGCGGCTGTACACGGGTACAATGCAACATCCCCGGCTCGAGGGGTCTCGGCTACAACTTACAGAGCACCTGGGGCCCCCCGGCAGCAGTGTCCATGGTCACCTTCTGCTTTAACTGGGGACAGCACAAGGAAGGGGGCCAGGGAACCAGCCCCTGTATGTGAATGCAGAGCAGCCCCAGGGGAACAAATCAGTAATTTCGGATAACCACGGTCACACAGTCTGCAGAGGCCTTGCGACTCACCCTCCCAGGGCTGCTCCCCCCCAGGACAGGTCTGTTGGGGGGCTCCTGCCACGGCTGGGTGGGGCACAGGAGCCACACTTCCCCTATGTCCCCTTGGCAGCCAGAAGCTCCCCAATAAATGCATCCTGCACGGAAGCCAACACCATTATTTTTTACACAACAGCAGTCGTAAAAACGACAAATCATTACTTAGGAGAGTGTGAGCAAGAACCGCTCAGAGAAACAGCAGAGCCCATCTCTCCTGCCCGGCCCCCCCACCACTGGCAGGGAGCGGCTGGGAAGGCAGAGGGGTCCCACGGAGGGAGGGATGCTCCGCTCCTGTTCCCGGTGACAGCGAGGTCCGGAGCACACAGTCAGGTCCTGCACCCCTTTGGAGGATCCAGCCCCAGTGAGGAGAAAGATGCAGATGGGATACGTGAGCACAGCAGCCCGTGCCTCCTCTGCACCCCAGCGCCCACCCGGGCATGCAGCCCAGCACAGAGAGCTGCAACTCAGAAGGAAAAATCTTTGCAAAACCCATATCCAATATGAAAAGCGATTTCCCAAACTGGTTTTTGCATCTGCAGAGCAGCTCTCCACCAGGAGCCGTGGGCAGGGGGGGGTGGGAGGGTGGCTCGCCACCTTTTGGGTTGCTCTCAGCTCCTGTTCCAAGACACAGCGAGAAAGGCCAAGCCTCTCGTTCCAGTGGAGCTGGTGAGCGCTKAGTCAGCGCCATCCCCGGCACTGCTGAGGAGAGCCACCCAGAGCCCTGCTCAGCAGAAAACTGGGACCTGAAAGTGCCCCCCCCCCACCTGCCCTGCGGCTCGCAGAGGATGCCCACAGCAGAGGGGAGGCTGGCACACTCCTCCTGCCGACAGGACACCCCCAGGGACAGAGACGGTCCCGACTCAGGTGGCCCTGGGAGAGGAAACCACCCGTGCCCCGCAGCCAGCTCCAGCTGGGGCCCACGTTTCCGTGCACACGCTCCATCACACACGCTCCCGGGAACGGCAAGCACCAGCCTTGCAGCCCCATGGGCTGGGGAGGAGGCTCACCGGCAAGCTCCCACAGGTGTTTCCGTACCAGTTACACTGCCTGTAATCGCCACAGTTCCCGGACACCTGCACAGCTTCACTTCGACATCCCCAGCCCTCTCTCCCTGATGCCCAGGGACCTGCACCAGCTGCAGAGGATGGCACTGCAGCCCCCTCCACGTTATCCCTTACTGGCACCCACTGCTTCCACTGAGGTCTCCACCTGCAAGACCAAGCATGCAGCAGCTGCAAGCTCAGCGCCGGCCAGCGCATGTCCCGGGAGCGAGTCAGGTGGAAGGAGGCAGCAGATGGGATCTCTGAGCGGCAGTGGCGAGGAGGAGAGATACACACGTTGAATAACAATGGTGAATTCCCCTGAGCTTTGGTGTTTTTAATGGTGGATTAGACTGTCAGGCAGCAATTAAATGGTGTAATAAAAAGCTAAGTGCTTGTATTTCAAGATTCCTGCCTCCCGCTCGGCAGGGAGGTGCGGGGCAGGGGGCTGCTCCTGCTCTCCACGGGGTCCAGCCTTGGAAACCCAAGGAAGAGCGGAGGAACTTTTCAAAGGAGGTTTGCACACAGTTTACATAGAATCTGCCAAATGTGGGATTATGGCGCATAAATCCGCGCAAACTTCCCCTTCTGCAGCCTTTGAACATGCGGCTTTTGAATGAAACGCTTCCGTGTTGTCTGTGGCCTGCTGTTCAGAGACACAGAGGGATCTCCACAAAGCCGCAGCCCAGCAGTCGCTTCCCAAGGAGTCTTGCTTTTGTTTTTCTTAAATTGGGCGGAGAGAAAGAAAGGCAAACATTCCCGAAAGTTAAAGGCAGACGAAGCCAGCGGGAGCCCAGCGCTGCGCAGCGAGCTCTGCACGAGCCTCGCCACCACCGCACGCCCTCTGGCAAGGCAACCGGGGTGGCCAGCAGCTCCAGCTGCCCCCGGACTCCGACTGCCCACCGGTGCAGAGGGGGCCTGATCCTGCCCCATCACCTGGAAGAGGCAGGAGGGCCGCGGGAGGAGCTGAGCGCCTGGCGCCCCAGCACACACCCCCCAGTCCCAGGGCAGCCAGCACTTACCCTGACCCACTGGCACTCACGGCTCCAAGGACCATCGACACCGTTTCCTTTCCTCCTCCCATTCCACTGGCTGCTGCTGCACCCATGGAGCCTTCTTCCCCTTCCTCCTCCCCCCAGGCTTGCACCCACAGTGGAAGCAGCATTTTCCCCAAGGGAACACTGTCGTTCACCACCGGCTCCTCGCAGAGGCTGGGCAGGAGCAGCTGCCCACTGCTGAGCCCCCCGCCAACGGGGGCCATGCCATGCAAGGGGCTGCAGGCTGCGCGGCCGCTCTGAGCCCCCAGCACTCCTGGGCAGGGAAAGCACTGCGACACTTCCCTTACTGGATTGCGGAGAATTTCAGAGAGATTGTGGGGAGGTGGAATAACAACTCTGCGATGGCATTTCCGAATGGCATTAATACCCATCACAACGCCTCTTCTGACACACACMCCCCGATCCGGCAGAGAGCTTTGTTTATTAAGCATATACTCTGTTTGGACTGTGTTTCTGCAGCCTCATGCTGCCCACACCGGTTTAAGGGTGGGCACGTGGGGCGACCACCCAACCCCAAGGCACCGCAGACCCCACCACTGCCTGTCCCCGTGCCAGGGCAGGGATGGAGCGGCTGGCCCCCCCGGGGGACACGCCAGCGCTCCGGCAACTCTTGGAGGAGCACATCGGCACCAGGAGCCGGGCTCCCCAGCCGGGAAGGTGCCATGGCCCCAGCAGTGCATGACCCGGAGAGAGGGTTTCCCTCTGAAGCGCTGCTGCCCCGACCCCCAGATGCACTGGGGCACGGAGTAAACCACCGCACGCAGAGACAGGGACCGTCCTCCCGTGCCGGCGGGGCTGGGGCACCCCGACAGGCATCACCGGAGGCATTGCACCACAGCCTGACCTCCCGAAGGAACACTGCGATAAGCCTGAGTGCAACCAGCAGCCACGCGTGTCTGCAGAAAGCAAGGAAGAGGCTGCAGAAGGGAAGACACCTTTAAATAACGCTCCAAAACACAGAAACGTCATCTTTGAAGACACTCTTTACGATCACAGCCTTCATAATTCGCTACTTGTTCTCAAAACCAATATATTTGAGAGGTATTTTGTGCTGAGAAATGCAATAGCAGGAGACGCCCCTCCGATGCCAGCGGCACCCCAAGCTCCTCTCTTTACGCCTGTGCACCCCTCAGCTGCCTTCAGCAAGGCCAGGGCTGAGCCCACCTCCACTGTCTGGATCCCGGGCAGGTCGGTGCTGTGGGGCCACGGCCACGGGGACAGCCCGGCAGCTCTGCCGCTGGCACTGGCAGTGAAGCCCTGGCAAACCCACGGGCAGAGAAGTGATGGTGAGGAAAGATGGTGCACGAGAGGGGCTTGCCCACAGCTACACCCAGCTCAGCCCCGAGCCTCAGCATCCTGACACGGCCCCACGGGAACTGCAAAAGACGGGGCTTTTAGGGCCAGAGAGACTGCAGGAAACCACGCAGGAGAGATCCCAAAGAACCACAGACATTTCACAGCCAGGAGAAGTGCTTCAGGTTACAGACCACATCTGCCTCCCTGCTCCCCCCAGTACTATGGACCACTGCAGCCGGGACCCCTCGACCCCCTCCCTCTGCCCCAGGCCAGGGGCTGCAGAGATGCTCCCAGCCCTGCCCCTGCCACCTCTCCCCGTGGAGGTGTGTGGCCAGCTCCCACCTCCCCTCTCTCCCCAGGGGCCAGAAGCATCCCTGCGGGTGGCTTCCCCTTCCCACCCTGCTGCTCACCTCCCCAGCCCATCACACAGGATTAGATGTAATGAAAACCATGTGCTTTTCTAACCTCATTGTGCATCTCGTGTTTAGGGCCCTTGCTTTATCAGTTTTTATCCCGTGTAATATTCATCACACTGGTTTATTTATGGGCCCCCTCTTCGGGAAGGTATTTTTCAGGCCTGGTGAATAAAACATAAGCCTTCACTGCTTGTCAGAGTGAATGCGGCTCCTCTGATGTCAGCCTGACTAACGGCCTTTAGTTTTCTCCAATGACTGCACTTTGAGAGAAATTTATTTGTATTTGGGTTCGCACTGGTTGGGGAGATGTGAATTCTTTTCCCTTCAGAATAAATGAAACTTCAGCTCTATGGCAAGGGGTGGGAGCGGGATGGGCAGGCGCGGACCCTCGGCCCCAAGCGACAGCGCAGGAGCGGGACCCCAGCGCCCGCAGCCCCTCCTGGAACCCCTCCAGCAGCCGTCCCGCAGGTGGAGGGATGCAGACAGGCTGGGCAGAGCTGAAGCAGCGAGCCCGGCTCTTAGCACTGCCCCGCCACTGGAAAAGCTTCCGTCTGGAGCCCAGACCATGCTGGTCAGCTTCCCCTGTGCTGCTGCAGAGCCCAGACCCCTCCCCATGGCACCTCCGCATGCAAGACTCCCCTCCTTTGGGTGCAGAGCTCCCGGGGGGGCTCCCAGCACTGGGTGCTCCCCAGGCTCAAAGCAAAAATCAAAAGGCGCAATGAGCTCCTTTCCTGTGACAGCATCTCCACCCTGGAGGCAAGAAACACACATTGCCTCAGCCACACTCTCAGAAACACGTGTTCAGTGTTAGAAAAGATGATTTCCTGGATCACAGCTGCCCTGCCTGCTCCTGGCTGCAGGCAGGGATGACAGGCACACGCTTGCGAGTGGAGCAATTAAACCTGCAAGCTGCCTGCTGCAATTTCCCTGTGCTTGTGCAATGCCTCTAGTTCACAACCGACTCCGTTTACTGGCAGATACGCAGCAGGGTTTGGTCCCCCTGCCACGTGCCTGGGGACAGTGAATACCACCACGCGCGCTCCGTGCCAGCAACATTTTATACCCGCTCTGCGGATAACGAGACAAATTATGCCCAAGAAGCCGTCATCTCACACTGGCAGCACGAGCTGCTGTGGGTAGTTCAGCAGCATTAAGCGAAAGGAGGCAGAATCCTCCTTCGCAGCAGAGATCATCGCAAACAGTCGCAGCAAACACCAGCAACAGGCTACAGCCTCTGTGACCTGCCCAGCATCCCCGTTGTGGCAGGATCTCCTGCCCACATTACAGCTGAGCCTCTCCCTGCTGCCCTGCCCACCCGCTCCCGTAGGGAAAGCGCTTTCAAAGCGTCCCACCAAGGCTGTCTCGCTGCACAGAGACGCGATCACCGGTGTACCCTCAAAGTCAAGGTGCCCTTACGCCCTCCCACCCACGGACACCTCTTCCCTCACAGGGACGCAGCGGTGGGCAGACACGCACACCTGCATGCTGCCGGCACCAACATGCATCTCTGCACCCACGCGTGGCTGAAGGCCAGTGCCGGCCCGTGCACACGTGCAGCCCCACATGGCACGAGGTGCAGCGCGGAAAAGCCAAGCAGTCACCGCCGCACCGTGGGGCAAACCCTTCCCTTCGCCGGTTAAGGAATTCCTGGCTGTGACCCAAAACTCCTATTAACAAATCAAACTATAAAAACCAAAAGAAGCAGCCAGGAGATTTCCCTCCATCATCTGCTAATTTATAGGGTTACTGGTGTCAGCAGTTTAAAAGCAGCAAAATTCTATCAAAGAGCCACTAAACCCCGGCGCTGTGCGCTTTAAAACAATCACAAACGTTCATCTGAAAAGACTGCTTGGGATATAATTCCTTGATGTTTAATTATTAATATTCCAGGCAAACTAGTTAAATTCTACTGAAGAGAAGGAGAAGCAATCAGAGTTAAAAATTAGCTGAAGGAGTATCATAAATCATTCTGGGGAGTATTTTGCAGAAGTCCCACGGGAGCTGCTTGTGCCAAAAAGGAAGAGAGGGTCTGCCGTGCTCTGGGAAACTCGGAAGGGAGGAGAGGGAACGGGCTGCACACGATGCCCCCGAGACACGGAAAGGCTACAGAGCATTTTCCAAAGCAACATGGATCCCTGCTCCCCGGACAGACAGGGCGCGGGTGCAGGGACTAGCGCAGCGGCTCTATCACAGGAGGCGGCTGCTGCTCTGACCTCCCCAGTTGGTCTCGGCAGCAGCTCTCCTGCTCCGTCGCGCTCCGCCACCAGCAGCCTGGCGCGCGCCGTGGCTTTGCTCAGTCTATACGCTGACTCGTTTGTCAATACATCTCTCTGACACTGATTGATGCGCCTCATCGCCCTCAGTACCAGATAAGCTCCTCTTAACACAGGTGTTTCTGTAGCCCGTAATATTTGGAGACATCCCACTGGCCTTCCAGACCCCACCTGCCCCCTTCTCCCTGCCTGCTCAGCACCCCCAAACCCAGCGTGTGGGATCCTGGGGCTCGTCGTGACACAAAGCCAAAGCCAAATGCAGATCTTGGGGTGATGCCCAAAACTCCTGCCCATGCTCTGAACAAAGCCCCCCACCTTCCCTCCGTGGGGTCAGCCCCAGCCCCAACACCACCTCCATGCCCATGCACCCTGGTGCGGCCGCCCTCCCCAGCACCACGGCTGCCTGCCCACCCCTCCCCTCCACCAGCACCACCCCTGCCACGGGCTCCTCAGACAGGGCTCTGCACCACCTGTGTCACCTGGGGGGATCCAACAGCCCCATTACCAGTGGTCATTCCACCTGCTGTCCCCTAACCAGCCGCCCCAGCTCACCCACAGCCTCTGCCAGGCACCTTCCTCCCCTCTCCAGAGCAGACCAAGCCCCCAGCCCTGCAGGCAGCGCAGCACCTGCTGCCTGTACAGATTCTGGGTTCAAATCCATGCTTTTCTACTTTTTTTCAGCTTCCAATTTCTTTTCCAATATGCTTTCAGAAATCCCTCCAAATCCCCTCAGAGCAGCTTGGGGGGGGAGACAACAGCCAGCTCTGCTGAGCCAACCTCCTGCATCTTACTGGGATCACAGGAACCACATACTGGGGCCTCTCRGTTCCCAGATCACACACTACAGTTTTCTTCTCCCTCTCCTATCCTCTCCCATCTTTGCAGTTTTGTTTTACTTATCTAGCAGAAAATGAGAGAAGCCAAGGCTTCTTGCTGCTTCATCTTGATTCAGTCAGTTTTATATCTCACAAATGCATATGCAGATTTCTCTGCTTCTTTATTTGTTCATTAAGACTTCAATAAAAATGTTATAAAAATGCCCTTTTTTGTTAATTGCAATTTCTGTTTTAATATGCAAGTTGTGCCGGCTCTCCTCAGAGACTCCCCAAGCCTCTCTGTAAATAATATAGCCACCCCAGCCTAACATGCACTGCCTACTGCGTATTTGCATGGCATTTGCATGGCTATCAGACCCCAGCCGGGGCAGCGGCTGCAGCGCCTCCTCCAGACCAGCTTCTCCTCCACCGCCCCCATTGCGCAGCGTTCGGCAAAGAGCTCCTGCCGCCGTGCTCGCCAGATGCATCGCCGCCCTGCAATGCATCCCCCACGGGAGACCCCAAGCCCCAAGCAGCAGGGCAGGACCGGCTGCTCAGAGAGATCCCCCACAGCATCCCAGTCCAGCCCCGCGGGATCCCCAGCCTCGCAGGCAGCAGTGCAGCCTCCCGAAGCAGCCTCGGCCAGGAGAGCAAGGAAAGCACCACTGGAAGGTGCCACAGGTGCCGGATCAGGCCAGAAGCAAGCTCTGCTGAGGCTACGAATGCTCTGCTGCACAAGGGGTCACCCAGCGAGGGGCAAGGAAGATTTCCAGCCTGCGTGGATGTCACCTGGGAGGTCAGTGCTGTGTTTCCAAGGGCCAAACCTGCCTGCAGGGACTCTGCTGAAGCCTGGGAAGACGCCAGGGATGCAGGCAGCCTGTTCATCTCTGGGTTGCTACAAGGCTTTATAGATTGCAGTGCCACCATTCAGCGATTCCCCAACACTTTAAAAGGCCCTATTATCACTTGTCTGTGTCTTTGTGCAATGCAAGCCATTTCGCTCTGATGTTTCCCATATTGCACGTCTGCCTCAGGCTGAAATTTTGAGGGAAGTTTTAGCGAGAATGGTTCAAACATTTCCAAGAACAAGGCTGTGGAAAAATGCTGTTTTGACACATTCAAAAAAATGTTCTACAACTCTAACACTCAGAAACCTCCCCACCTTCCTGCGGCCCGGTGAGCAGCCCGGAGCAGGGCAGGAGGCAGCAGGTACCCCCAGTTCCCGCACCCACCGAGCCCCTGCCTGCCCAAAGCTCCAGTGCTATGCACCGCCACACACACAGCAGCCATCGCTTCTCCTGTGCTTCTCCCCCTCCCCATAAAGTTAGGGAATAAGTCAAAAAAATGCTGAAGCTGCAAAGCACTGGGGCACAGCCCAGCCCCTGCACTCCCACCTCCCCAGCCCCTCTGTGCGAGAGGGTCCGATCCTGCAGCAGGGCAGCCAATTACACATCACATCCCTTCTGGTAGATATGAAGTGCGCAGTGCAACACCACTCCCCCCCCCATTTTTACCAAAAGCTGGGCTGCGCGGCACATGGCCAGCTTACCCCGAGCCAGACCTGCCATAGAAGTGGCAGAGCCGGGGCTGAGCAGCCTCCGGGGCTGGGACATCCCCAGGGAGCAGAGATCAGCTCCCCAGCTGCCCGACTGCCTAACACAAGAAAGCTGTTTACAGCCGACGCAAGGCGGCAGAGCCCGGCACAGGGGCTGGGAACACACCGCTTGTGCTTAAGTAACGCAAGTGCCCCTCAACAGCAACCTATGAGAATCATATGAAATAAGAAGGGGCATGGCCATCAAACACGGGAAAATGAAGCTGTTAGACTCAAACTCATTAAATGGCTGTGATAACACTTGATTTTAATGGTACATTTAATTCATACTTAATTCCAGGGGAGCTCCGACAGAAGCCCCTATGGCATCCACACGAAGAGAAGATAAATGGGTTGTACTTAGTGCTGAGACAACGAGCGCCCGACCAACAACTCCAGCATGGTCACACATGAGAAATGTGTTAACAAAAAATTATCCTGTGACGTTTATCACYGGCATATTTGATAACACATCCTCAAGAAACAGATTCAAAAGGGACAGATAGCTCTTCGGTGCCCTGACAAGGGGGATTAGCAGGTAAGCGCAGGGTCTACGCCTGCAATTTCTACCTGCTCTCATGCCTGCAAAATTGACAAGTGCAAGGAGGAGCAGGAAAGCAGGGGGGCACGAAGGGACCACGGGCTGGAACAGCAGCAGCAACACGGCAGTGGAGCGGGTGCTTGCTTGCAAAAGAAGAATTCAGTAACAGGCAGCCAGAAACTCCAACTTCTGAGTGAAAACAGCTCCTGCCAGCGCTGCTGCTGCAGCAACACACAGCAAAATGAACCCAGGAATTAGCTTGGCATAACTACCTCTAACAGCCTACCAGTCAGCAGTAAAATCAACTTTCTGGTTGCTAATTCTGGATGATTGAACTGCGCAAAGCTTAAGATTTCTTTATGCCATCGTTTTTCACTCTAAAAAAATTCAAGAAAACGTTGGGCTCTCGTGGCAAATGCCTGTTTTGGAAGCAAGCTGCTCTTGTGTATCCTATTGTTCTGGTACCGCATCACAATCTATCAAAGTCGGAGTCCCCAGAGCAASAGAAATCAAAACATCATGAATAAAGTGCAACTTTAAAACTCCAGTAGTCTGACAGTGTTAGACTAAGCCTCCTAACATGCAGCATTGTATTGATGCCTTCCCCTAATAAAGTCAATGCTGGCCTAGCTTCACTGCCTACAGCACATTTGCTCAATTAGAGGAGAACAAATAAGGCAATAAGCCAAGATGGAAGTGGTAAACACTGCACCGAGCTCGCAGGGGCTGCTGCACCCAAACCGCGGGCAGCTGCAGGTGCCCGCTTTGAACCTGCTCTCTGCCTGCACACTGCCAGCCCCGGGGCTGGGATGAGGAATGTCTGTGCCTCTCCCCTTGATCCTCCTGCCCTGACGCTGCTGGGCCAAGCACCCACCTGAGCGGGTGCAGCACCCACTGTGGGACCCCGCAGCTCAGGGCAAAGATGATGCCGTGGTACATTATCCAGATGTGGCATCAGCTCTGCAGCTGCTTCAGGACCTCCCCCTCCCCGAATCGGGGCCACCGCTCATCAGGACGGGGACACAAACCCAGCACAGGTTTTCACTGCTGTCCCTCCCGGCCTTGCAGAAACACTCGAGTCCTGTTTGCACACAAGCCCCTAAGCACTGCTTTTAAGCGCGGTGCGTACAACGCTCAGCTCCCTTGTGCCGGAGCCTGCTGGGGGCCCACCGGCGTTCCCAGCACCCCATGCAGCAGCACGCTCCGGGTCTCCTCGGGGCYGTCCCACTGCGTGGGCTCACCGCATCCCCCCACAGCGGGCGGATCGCTCTGATCCTCCCCGACATCTCCAGCAGGCAGAGGCACCCTGGCTGCTGCGGGCAGCGGTGTTTTCTTGCCCTCGTGTGGTGCCTCTGGCTCTTGGTTAGCATTTTAAAGGCAATTACAACAGCCTGAGCCGTGAGATTTGTCAGCTCTGGCTTGAGCAGCCAGGCAGCGCAGAAGGGTCACGCTACCACACCTCTGCCACTGCTCAAGCCATCCACCTCGGAGCAGGGGCTGGAGGAGAGCACACAAGAGCAGGGGCTGGAGGGAACCGAGTGAGAAGAGGCAGATCAATACCCGATTCACCCATGCAGCCCTGGGGAGACAGGCAGGGCACCCATTTCACAGGTGGAAATGTATGCTGCAGCATCGTGAGCAGCCAAGGATGCCCAGGCTGCAGCAATGCAAGCCGGCTGAGCGGCCGGCCCCACTGGGACCGAGGGGCCCCCTGGGACCCCCCACCTCCCGCTCTGCCTGGTACACCCTGGAGCTGCCAGAGCAGGCTCAGCCCTGCCACCTCCCACAGCCGAAACCAAGCATCCCCAGTGGGTCCCAGTGGCAAAAGTGATGACAAAGGGTGGAGAGGAGAGGGACTGTGGGCAGGACTGGCCACCTCGTGCTCCAGACCAGGGAACGCAATTTACACCAGCCCTGTTGCTCACTCCCCGGCCCGTCTCCACGAGGGAAGGGTGAGGGCTGCAAGGCTCTGCCAGCCCTCCTGGGGAAGGAGACCTTCACTGCCCAGAAGCAACCAGCAAAGGCCCTGCCGCCACCCTGGGGCACCCGTGCAGAGCTCGTGCCAGGCGCCATAAACGGCCCATCAGCACAGAGAGCACAGGAATTAAAAAGCCTCCTACATGGCCAAGTCCATCACCTCTCAGAGCAGCTCTTCTGGGCTGGCAACTGGAAGAGCAAGGCTGTAATAAGAAATCTCCCTACGGCTCCATCCAGTCTAAGAACAACTAGATCAGAGCAGCCGAAATCCCCTGGTGCCAAGCGCTCCCAGCCTCGCCGCCAGTGCTGAGCCCAGGGAGAGGTGCAGGCAGGGTGCGCAGGCAGCTCATGGCACCGCGGGCTTTGCCAACGCCAAGACCTCAGAGACCTCCCCCTGCCGAAGGCAGCGTCGAGCACTGCGGGAGCTGGCGTGCTCCCAGCAAGGTTGACGTGAACCCAGGTAGGGAAAGGACAGGGCTCGGCTCAGTGGGTGCCCCGCTTCAAACCAGCCCACAACTCTGAGCAGAGTCAGGACCCAGCCCTGCCAGCTGCGCCGCAAAGGCAGAAGGGCCCCGGCCAGAGCCCAGCCCCGGCRAGCTGCAGCATCAGTCGAGTCCCACACTCCTCACCCACGCCGCCTCCCTCCGCCGGGGTCCCACTGCCAGGGCTGAACAGTGCGCGATGCCGTGGCTGCAGCACACAGACCTCCCGCGATTCCCGCTAACCTCCTTCTCACTGCAAGGGCCTTTCTCCGCTCCCATCCAAGGAGGCACAGAGGCATTTTTTTTGCACGTTTTAAAGCTCTGTCACATCCCACTGAGCTCCTTCTCTCACCACCAGCTCTAAATCCACAACCCCGACTGTGGGATTTCCACCCAGCCACCACCCCCGCCAGCGCAGCGGGGAGGGATTACGGCACCTCAGCTCAGCGGCAGCGATAATCCTCTGCCTTATCAGTGCAGGGAGCAGCCAGCGAGAAGGATGGCTGGAGCYTGCGGGGACCCCGATGCTAGCACTGCCTGCCCCAGCTCCCAGCAGCAGGAGGGAGCTCCTGCCCGGCTGGAGGGTGCCGATCCTGCAGCAAACCTGCTCCGGCCACTGCACCAAAGCCAGCTGCCAGCAAAGACACTTTTCAAACAATCGCAGTCCTGTAGGTCAGGGCTTTACCCCCAGGAGATCCGGGCTGGCAGGGTGAGGGGACAGCCCCGGGGCAAGGGGACCGAGCAGGTGCAGAGCTGCCTTCTGCATTGATGCAATTAGTTAAAGCAGTTAAACCACAACTCAAAGTCAGTGCTAAATGAGTAGTGTTTGTTACAGACCCTCCTCGCCTCCGTGCTCCTGTCGTGCCTGTCAGGCACTTGCACCCCCCCTTACTCCTCTTCCCCTCCGCCCCCCCCAGCACATCTCATCTCTCCGCTGTCCTGTAAAGCCCCCTGCCTACCCTGCCCTATTGCTGGGAACATGCAGGGCACCAGTACAGCAGAAGGATTTAATTGCATGTCAAAATTAAATCTCTTTTGATGAAGAACAATTCAACTACGGCTCTGCCTAATCAAATTAACAAAGTCTTTTTTGATTTTCAATTATCTTCTTCACTAGAACACTTTATCCGGTGCTCCTGTGATACAGCTGACAAGCCCCGACTAACAATTGAGGTGTTTTGCAGCATTTCAGCATGGCAGGGTGACCACRGGAGCCCTCCTCTGCCTGCCCCCCCCCACCGAGCCAGGAAACAACTGGAGCAAATGCACAAGGTTAAGTAATGCCTGCAGCCCCTTGCTGCGGCACGGCCGGACCCCCGCCTCCACAGTTAGGGATGGACCAGCTCCTCTCCTCACCGGGATGCCGCCACAACAGGCCTGGTGGGAGGGCTGCACCGGGACCATCCCACCCACAGCTCCCACACTAGCACTGCTGTAACACCCTCCCGGAGACTGGAAGAGCTGACAGCCTGAAACACCCTCACCATCACCCCAAACCAGGAGCCTGGAGCCCTGGGGACAGCCAGCAGCGAGGCCAGCCCTGCCACACCACGCCCTGCTGCCAGCAGCAGGGAGAGGGGACCCGAGGAAGCCCACCCACGAGCTGGGGGCAGCCGCAGCACCCTCCTCAGGAGGAAACCGTGCAGATGCAAGCACCCAGTACCTCTTCAGCAGCACCCGTCACTGCCCACCTCCCCAGGGCACCCGGACCTGCAGTGCCCATGTGCTCCCCAGCCTGCTCAAGCATGCCAGCCCCCAAGCTGCAGCAGCAGGGCTGGAGCCCACCAAAGGGGAGCCCAGCAGGACAGAGACTCCTCCTGCCAGGGCCCCGCATTCACCGCTGGCCAATTATCACTCAGGCATCACACTTAAAGGTCACTTAAGAGAATTTACTTGTGTGAAAATGTTAATAGAGAGGCTGGTACATCCATTACAGGGCGCAGAGCGCCTGCCTGACCCTGGCAGAGGATGCAGCAGTGCCTGCAGTGCGGACCACTGGTGCTGACTGCCCTGCCTGCGCCCAGAAGGTGCCTGGACCCCATCTCCGAGGGGAGCAGCCAGGTGAGGGGCGAGGAGGGGCAGGAGAAGTGCTAGCCTGTCAGACCACAGCAGTGGGCAGCATGCCTGGCAGAGAACAGGCAGATCCTGACAATTTGCAGGCAGCAGACAAGCACTGAGGCTGCCCCCGAGCTGCCCAGCCCTAGAGCGTGGAGGCCCTGGTGCCTCGAGGGACGGCTCCATCCCCTTCCCCTCCTACCAGGGACATCAGTTACCTGGTGAGGATGGAGCTCCCTGTGCTTCCCCTCCTGACAGACCCCAGGGACCTGCAGGAGATAACTGATAGGACCCAGCCCCCAGCACYCCAGAAAGGGGCACATCCTGCACCCTGGCCAGTGCCAGCTCACCTGTGCACAGCCCTGCTGGCATGGGGGTGCTCACACACCACGGGCCCTGGAGGAGCTCCGAGCTCCCTGCAGCTGGAGAGAGACATTAAGCTGCAATGGCAGGACAAAGTATTAAAAGATGCTAATTTAATTAAAAGAACACGACAATAGCTAAATTAGCAAGTGAAGGAGAACACCTATCTGTAATAAGGGCACAAATACAAGAGCAGAGGGATGCAGCAAGGCCTCATGGCAGAGGCACAGGCTGAGCTTCCCCACTGCATGGTTTGAAGGACCATCTCACCTCCCCGTCCGGCTGCAGATGCTCAGTGCATGCGGGCAAGCGCACAAGACTCTTCCCCCGGATTATCCTCCAATTTGCAGCCTTCTCCCTGCCACCGCAGGCATGCTGGGTAGCCTCCCGCAATTCCTCCTCCTCCCTAGCACAGTTTCTGCTCCCAAACACAGGCTACAGCATCTAATCCTACTGCAAGGTCTCTGGGGCAGGGAATGGGTTTTTATTGGTACCTTCCACTACGTTTAAACAGCAACTGAGCAGAGATCTGCCTTCTCCCCGCAATGTCGGGGGTGCATGGCCCACGCTGCTGCGAGCAGGGGGAAGGAGGGAGCCCCTTCCGCAGCTCCTGCTGCCCGTCCCCAGTGAGCTTCCCTGGCAGCTGCCCGGAGCGAGCTCCATCCTGCAGCGCTTGCAGAGGTTCGAGTGCAGCTTTATTGCCTTTTTTGCTTTATTAAGCTGTTTTCAAGGGAAACCATCTTAATTTGTATTGATCTCCGGTTGAGCAGTGCCCCTGCCTGCGGGCTGGCAGCGGCCCCAGCGCATCCTCATCCTCCCTCCGGGCCCCGCCGCCCCAGGCGCTGCCAGCTCTCTGCCACGGGGCTCCCTGCCGCGCTCCGGCCCACGGGGGGCTCGGCCGCGCGTGTGTTCCCCGCAGCGGCCGGGCCGGGCCGCAGCAACGCTCGGGCAGCGGGCAGGACCCCGCCGCCCGCCCGGGAGGACGCAGAGCCCGTGCGGGCCGGCAGCAGCCCGGCAGGGCAGCGCACCTCGCACCGGAGAGCTCCCCAGCTCTGCCCCGCCGGCCCGGCCCAGCCCGGGGCCGCCGCCCGCCCGCTCCCCGCAGCGACCCCGGCCCGGCGCGGGCAGCAGCTGCCACCTGCCGGCAGCCCGGCCCCGGCGGCGGGGAGCCGCCCGGCCCCCGGCCCCGGCGGCGGGGAGCCGCCGCCGCCGCCCTCCGGTCCCCTCCCGCCTGGAGCAGCAGGGGCTGCCACTAACACCTACCCGGGGGAAACCTCCCGTCCCCGCCGGTCGCAATCCATCCCCTTCTGTCACACAAACAAGCATCCCCTCGTCTGCTCCCAGTGCCACACGCTGCCCATCACCAACAGGTCCCAGCACTGAAGTCCATTGTCAGCACATTGCCCCTCCAAGGCCCTGTAGTCCCCTGGGTAGAGCATTTGGAGATAGGACACCCCAATGCATATGCAGCTCCCCACGTCCTGTACCCTTTATAATGGGATCATAAGGCGGAGGGACACACACACGRCTGCGCATCAGATAATCACGCACATGCCAGATGCCTTCTGCCACACAGACCAGAGCGGGAGCACAGGAGGGCTCACAGGATTCGCAGCAGGCTGTGCGCAGGGCCTGGAGGCTGGACCGGTTTAGTACAAACAGCTGCAGGATCCCCAAGCCCAGCCAGCGCCCGCAGCACTCCCGGCTGTCCTGGAACAGGAGAGCTGCTCAGACTGCCCAGGCCGGGGGGGGGGGGGGCGCGGCGCTGACCAGCAGAGGCAGGCACCCTGGGAGCCCACCCAGTTCTGCAGCACCAGCCTGGTGGCACCAGGGCACAGCACATCCTTGGATGGGACAACATGCCCCAATTTCAGAGCTCTGCTTACCCTTGGGGTGACCTGGACTGGTGGGCCAGGGCCAGGAACAGCAGCAGCCCCATCCCTCCTCCTCCCCCTGCCATCGCTGGGTACAGCAGCGAGTGCACAGAGAGGCTGGCGGGACGCGTGGACGCTGCTCCTCCAGAACATCAGCTGCTTCCAAAGAGAATATTTGATTCCCTCTTCATGGATGAAGGGATGGGCTCCCATTCCCAGGTCTCTCCACTTCCACTCCCTTTTGTGCATTCTCCAAAGAGGGGTTGATCACATCCTGGCAGATGCTGGGAGCAGACGCCTAATGGAGGCCATCTGCCACATTTCACAGGGAAAATTATTCAAACTCACTAGGACTTTAATTTAATCAGCTGGCACTGAAGTGGGCACTGGGCTTTCATGTGAGCAGGTGTGAGCACAAATCAGCAAAGGCAAAGGCAAGTGTTCCATCTCCATTCACCGAGCCCACAGAATAGGAGCTAACAGCACTGYGTGGCCAGTGCGTCCACTGGCACTTTTCACCAGCGTAAAGGCCCAACTCGCACCACATCTTGGGCACTCTGCCACCAAGGAGCATTTCCATTAGGAAAGCTCCTCAAATAACCCCAGCACATAGGGAAGATCCATTGCAGATGACACAAGACCAGATGGGGCATCGGGTACAAGTGGAAGGAGTCTGCTGGCCTTGCTCGCAGGCACATTCATCCCCACCAGTGTCCCTGCAGACCCGGAGTGCTGCTAACCCGAGGCCGAGCTGTTCAGAGGGAAGGAGCAGGAGGGAGCCGTCCCTGGGGACCCGGCAGCTTCATTCAGAGCGGCTGTGGGTGCTGAACAGAGCTCACCCGCCTTCCCAGCCCCTTCCCATCCTGGATGAAGCCATCCCACCCTCGTTCCCCCAAATGCTTCCCATATGCAAAGAGACACATCGATTTACTGCAAAGAGGGGGAAGCACCAGCCTGGCATTTGGAAAAGGGGACAGGAGGAAAGGTGCCGCCTGTGCTGCATCCTCCGAAATCTCTGCCTTACCCAAACACAAGGCAACTTCCCTGAGCCCAGCGGCTCTCAGCTCAGGCGCTCCTGGTGCACATGGTTACCCTCAAGAAGAGATAAAAACGTGTCTGTCAAAGAAAGGAGGCTAACACAACATGGCCTCTGCTCAAGGCACCTGCACAGAGAGCTGGGATCTCTCCAAGCGTGTGGTGTCTCCTTGCTGCCTCCATCACAGGCCACAGAGGATGTGCAGGAGCATCCCACCACGGCCGCCCCACACACCACGGGCCCACCAGTGTGCAGTGAGCTCCTGCCATGGAGTAAAAGGTGAAAAGATACAAGTGCAACACAGCACAGAGAGGGAGACAGGGACACAGTTCCTGGAAATGGTTCATTAAAGTCCTCATTTGATCACCGTAAGCAGAACACACCTGCACTGCAGAGAAGGACAAAGCCTCCAGCAACCCCTGCCAATCTGATCTAGAGGAAAATTTCTTCCTGATCCCAAATCTGGGGGTGTGTTTACACCCAAGCCAGTAATTATGTCATATCATGCAAATACAAGGCATTTACCATGTTCTCTCCCATCAATCTTATCACTTTCTCCCCAGCATTGCAGCATGTCCAGACTCAACTAACACGTTTTATCAAGTGTAAGCTCACCAGTGATGGCCCCACACAGACACCACACAGACCCGGGGGTGCCCATGGCCCTGCCGCACCAGGCTCTGCCGCGCTGTTGGTTAATGCACAGCTGAACCCCCACGGGCACCAGCTCCTGCCACATCACCCCCCTTCCCTTCTACCAACTTCCACGGCCACTCCAACTGGTATGTTCCTATTGACACATGACATGAACAGCATTATCTGCATTTTGCAGCAGTCACCCAGTACTAGGCGTACTTCAACTACTGCAGGCAGGGCTGCTGCTCCCCCACAGCGAGCCACTGCACGCCCCTCATCCCTCGCCAGCAGGCTGACACCGCAGGATCACTTGTCTAAGTGGTGCAAGCTCCAAGCCTGGGCTGAGCTCCCCTTCACAGCAAGACGCTGCCACAGGTGGGATGCAGCGTGAACAGCCAGAGCCCGTCCCTTCAGCACACACCCCCCCAGGGCAGCAGGAAGGAGCAAACCCAGGTTCTCTCACCCCTGGGGCTACTGGGAAGCTTCACTCACCTGCCTGCTTAGGACCCTTCCAAAAGGCCATGGTCCAGCTCAGCTAGAAAATCCATGGAGCTAGAATGAAAGTGGGCAGAGAGGGAACAAGGATAACTTGGCAGCTGCTCACATTTAGTTTGCACCTTCTTTGCCAGTGTGGAAGCAAACAAACAACCTGTGAAGGGAATGGAGTGCAGTGATTCATTACCCCTGATGTGTGATGATGGCTTAATTATTTTTCTAACTGGGGAGAGATGCTTTCTGACAGCAGGTGCAAATTAATTCTCCACTGTTTTAAGGAGTGATCGGCCCAGGACAAGCAGAAAACTGGAAAACCTAATTAAATCGGGAGCTGGGTGGAATAAATGGAGCGGGGAGTTTGTTTGCACGGTGCTGATGGATATTAACGATTGCTGGTGAAGGCACCAGGGCTCCCAGCAGGAAAGGGGAGCTGTCTTAGTGGCTTCATGTGCCCAGCCAGGCTTTGACAATTTTAGGCAGGAGGTGTCATGGTTGTCACGGCACGTGCTACTACTGCGCACAGACGGGGAAAACCAGGGCTCTCCCTAGGGAGAGGCATCTACTGCTCTGCACATGTTGAACAGAGAAGGATGTGTTAGCAGGCTGCCAGCCAGATGTGCAGCACCAGGGACCCCCAAGTCCCTCCAGGCTTCGCATCCCTCGAGGGCAACAGGGCCCAGCATCCCGTTACTGAGCCACCAGCACCCACCCAGGCAGCGGGACTGGACAAGAAGTCTGTCCCATTTCTGTGCAACCAGAGCAGGGGCAGGTTAAACATCTTCAGAGGAGCCAGTGCCTGGCCTCGAATTCTCCAGCCCAGGCTTCCAGAAGTGAGAGAGGAGCTAACGCAGCTCTTCCCAGCCCGGCTCCGGCAGCGCCATGTTTCACCACCGCAGAACGGCGCCCGCACACGGAGCCAACACTGTCCACTGCTGTGAAGCAGCATGAAAAATAACCAACACCTGAAGGGCTTTGCCACGGGGGGGAGCAGCCCAGGACTGATCGGAGTATCATTAGCACCGTAATCAGGGAGGAAAAGAGTTTATGTTGAACAGTTGCCATGGAAACACTATTTATACTTTCCTGCAGCTCCAGATCCCAGCTCTCCCAGCCTGGCTCCCCAACCCCAGCCCAGCCACCGCTCTGTCCTGCTGCCCCGGCGGCACAGCCCTCGCAGAGGCCAGGGGTCTCCATCGCCCCCTCCCTCCGCTTGCGCTTTGGCCCCCAGGGGCTCGAGCCCCTCCGCAGTTGCCAGCAAGATCCCCACAGCACCGCAGGGCGGTTCCCCAGCCATGTCCCAGAGCATCTCCAGGGATTTTAAAGGGAAGCGGTGCCTGGAGCCTGCTCTGTCCCATGCACATGCCACAGCCCAAGACCACACACCGCTGCGCATCCCCTCTGACGGGCTGCCCCATGCCCAGCAGACCCGCAGCCAGGAGAGCACTCAGAGCTCAGCATTTGCAGAGTTGCTCGAGAAAAGCCAGGTAAGCCCACAGTAGAGGAGATCACTGTTCCCCAGCACCCGTGCCTGCCTCTGCGGCATCCGAGTCCCAGCTCAGATGATGCAAAGCTGAAAGTCGGGGAGATCAGCAGCATCAGGAGGTTAAACAGGTGCCCTGTTCTCCCTGCTCATCCTCCTGCCCAGGCATGCTGCTGCCGGAGGAGTTGGCACCTGCTCATGGCTCTCGGCCCCACTCACCCTGCCCCACCACCCCGGGGGGGCCCTCCCGYCTCCCCCCCAGACCCCTGAGCCTGC
Organism: Phoebastria nigripes; assembly: GCA_035582835.1. Taxonomy (NCBI): domain Eukaryota; kingdom Metazoa; phylum Chordata; class Aves; order Procellariiformes; family Diomedeidae; genus Phoebastria; species Phoebastria nigripes. The sequence continues at coordinate 693,856 of JAYKAV010000223.1, forward strand.
CTGCTGGGCTGCTCTGCCAGTCACCCCCTGCTCCAACCACCAGCAATGCTGGGAAAAAGAGCCCTAATTGCTTTTTGTTTTTCTGCTTCTCCCATCATTAAATCCCTTCTTCATCCCTAATAGTTTGGGACTATATGAAGGTTAATATGTTTCAGGTTCCACACAAGTACAGCTAATTAACAAACAGTCCCCTCAATTCCCTTTAATGCCTACACATGTAATGCGATCACTGCAATTACCTGCTTCCCAAAGCCATTACAAACCACAGAAAATTAGCTGGAACAGGTGATAAAAACCTTCTTTTATTGGTTCATAAAAGGAGCTGATCTCCAGGCAGCAGCTCCCCACCACACAGCTGGAAGGGGCCAACACCCTTCCCCAGGCAGCCCGGACAGGATCACTCCCTGCTCCCAAAGAGCCCTCAAACACCCTTTACTCCAGCCCTGAGCTTCACCTTCCCTGGGGTGGTTAAGCCCAGATCCGCTGCTTCAGACCACAGCACTTAGTAAGAGCCAACCCTGCTTTCTACTGATGAAAATGAGTCTGTAATTAAAGCAAAACCCACCCAGATGCTGGAAATACCCCAGGCAAGGGAGCAGAGCTCTGCTCCTGAGGGACACCCTCACATACTTGGTTGCACAGGGTGAGAGCAGAGCCAAAGCCTGTCCTGGCCCAGGGTCCTCAGGGCTGGCGCATTTGTCACTGTCCTGAAGCAGAGCTGAGCCACCATCCCTAGGGATGCACAGCTGAAGCGCCTACTGGRGGGGACGGGCACTGGGAGAGAGCTGTTCACCATCCACCCCCGGAGGGAAAAGGGGAGGGAACCTAAAAAAGCAGGAGAGCCCTTATCCACCTCCCCATCCTCCCAGAGAAAGAGCATCCTCCGCAGACTTCATGAGGGACCATGGATAAACCTCCTTCACCCTCACTTAGCCCCGGCCAGCGCTCTCTGTCCGGGGAGCTGCACTATTCCTGCAGCAATAGAAACACTCGCAGTTAAACTACTTCATGTCTGCTTTTGGGAGCCACAGAGGGAGAGACCCAGTGCCAAGGAACACAATGAGCTCTCAGCAAATTACTCCATTGGTCTATTAGCCCTCGTTAAAAACCTGTACCTATCAGGCAAGTTTCAATTTCCAGCTACTGGATCTTGTTGTGCCTGCRCCTGCCAGATGAAAGAGCTCTCTAATAATCAGCATCTCCTCTGCTCCATTATTTACACTGCAGTAGTGATACGTGGGTTCTCTTCAGAGCCTGTGGCCCCAGGGAAGCACCAGCTGCAGACCCCAGCCTGGCACAGGGCTTCTCCATCACCTGCGCCCAGGGCGAGCCGCAACCCAGCCGGGCAGGCGATGGCGGCAGCGTAGAGGGAGCAGCAAGCACCATCCTCCTCTCCCCAGCACCCCGCAGCTACGGGGATGCCCCAGCGCCCAGATCCCACATAGAGCAGGGAAACCAACCCCCCAGGGTTGTTCGGAGCAAACAGATCGGCTCCGCAGACATGAGGGACCCCCTCACCCAGGACAGCAGGGAGGGAGGGCACAGCCCTCCTGTGCACAGCCCAGGCATCCCCCCCGCTTTCTGCAGGGGCTCAGCTCCCAGCTCCTCCAGCACTGGCACGGCCACAGCCTTCCCGAGGGAACCGCGCCGCAGCTCCTGCCAGACAGAGGCAGGGTCCCCACGCCAGCAGGGTCACCGTTCAGCTCCTGAAGGCAGCTGTAAATCCGAAAGTCTTAGGCTGGTCTTTAGCCTGGTTTATCTGTGTCGCGCAGCCACCAGAGCTGCATGCAGCCCAGCGGGGATGCCACGGGTCAGGGCGCGATGCCCGGGCAGGTAAGCAGCTCTTGGGGGTCCTGCTCATCATGCCCCATCCCACAAGCGCCAGCCAGACTCTCCACAACTGCATCTTATCTTCTCAGCATCCTCCCCGAATGCCCAGAGCACCCTCCAGTGATGGACCTCCTATGCAAGAGCTTCTTATAAATGTAAATTGGGAACAGCCTCACAGCACAGGAGGAAAATCACTGTAAACAAAATCTCTGTTGCTGTGGAAACCATTAAAAATAGATTCCCCACGCTCCCCCTTTTGTGCTGGGTATTATACAGCTGGGTTCCTTCATTCCACATTATTATTACTTTTTAATTATGAATAATTTCCTCCCTTCTATAGGAAGATGGAGTAAAAACCAGAACTTTCAAAACGAGGGGCCTTTAGGATATGTTTCAATATGCAAATGAAGGCAAACATGCATTCTGTAGTGTTTACGCCACAGGGTAAAAATCTTTCTGCATTAACCCTTCCTGTGCCACGTTTCCTATTTTCTCCCCTTTCCTTCAGCCAGGAAGACCGGGGCGCCCTCAGTCCCGCAGAAAGTTGGCTCAAGGATGAAGGCAAAGAGCAGCAGCACAGATGCACAGGGTAACGCTTCATCCTTGGGGGGGGGACTGCGACAAGTTGGGTGCAGTGCTCTCCTGCCAGCCCTGCCGCACGTGGCCGCTGCCACACTTGTCTGCCCACAGTCCTTGGACACCTCGCAGCAGGGGTGCTCTTGTGGCAAGGACCAGCTTTGCCTTCAGAGGAGCAGTCCTCGATGCTCAGAAACATTAAGACCAGTGCAACTTCTGCTGCCTCAGCCCCTGGTGCAGAGCAACCCACAAGCATCAGGCGAGCATCACAAGCAGGGAGGGAGGGAGCACGAGTCCCCGTCTCGCTGAGAAGTGACAGAAATCCCACTTAACACTGCTGTCCTGTGGTACTCCCCTCTGATACAGGATTCGGTCTCTGAGCAGAGGAAAGATTTAAAATTATTTGGAAAAATATGGGACCTGGGAAGATGGTCCCATTCCAGAGCCTGACTCAGTCGCTATTTGCAGCCCTAGTCAGCGGGAGAGGATGCTCCTCCATCAGGAACACGGTCAGCCACCAGCACCATGCCGGGTGCCAGCTGAGGACCTGGCAGCAGCACACCACGGGCAGCTCCTGCCCAGGCCTGCCAGCAAGCGGACGCCTACGTCCCCCAGCACGCATGGGCCAGGCAGAAGGTTCCCAAGCAGGCTGGCCCCGGCCCATGGCCATCGGTTCGCTGGCTCTGCACAAATTTCACGCTACCATGGAGAGGCAGATGGACGGCCCTGGGAACGCTCCCAACGCATGCTGAGCRAATGTCCTGCCTGCTCTGACAATGTGCTGCCCGGCTCCGCACGAGCTGATGGCAGAGGTCAGACCCCGCGCCTGCCCAAGGATGCTGCTGAGCACAGAGCACACAGGGCTGTGGGACAGACATCTGTCTGTCTGTCCACGGCAAGCCGGCTCAAGAGAAGGAGCTGCACAAGCAACAGCCAACACTGATGTGTCAAGGACACCCCAATATAATTTCATTCCCCCAGAAGGTCACCGGGTCTCTCGATACAGGAGGGAACATGACTGACTTTGACTTCAGGAAAGTTTCTGATACCCCATTACACAGCACTCGTAAATACAGCAGAGCAGCATGGTCTAGCCAGAAGCATTACAGCATGGGCACAAAAAGGGCTGGAAAACCACAAACAGGCCCGTCTTTGGCGTGTCTGATTTTCATAATTAAGCACAGAAAGTTTTCTTCTGTTTCCTGCAGATACCAAACTGGGACAGGGCTAGACCTGGGCTGGGGATGGAGGGAGAAGGCAGAGGCTGCCCTGCAGCAGGCAGGAACCACAACCGGCACGTGCCGAGGAAGGGGCACCCAGGTAAGGGGCAGCCTTCTCAGGAGAGGATGAGTATTTATTGTGGATCCCAAGACAAAAATGAGCAAGTCCTGATATGCTACATAGAAAAAAGGCCAACAACATGCCGAGATGCATGAAGAGAGCATCATCTGCAAGGCGCACAGAGCGACTCTGCCCATCACTGGTTGCACATTGGCTGCAGAGCCAAGTCCAGCTGCAGCTCTGTGTCCCCTGAAGTGGCACAGACCCACGGCCACACACCACACAGAGGTCCTGGAGACAACAGAAACCAACCCTTCCCAGCCCCTTTCTCACCACCTCCCAGGGGGRTTATTCACAGGCACACCCAGAGCACGAGCAGGCAGCCAGAGGGGCCCGAGCCCGAAACCTCCCAGGAAGGAGCCCTCTGCCAGAGCTTGTTTCCAGCAGAGGCTCCCAGGGTGCTCCAGCAGCAAAGTCCTCCTTRTGCCAGCCCATGGCATCATTCGCTTCTTCTTACCTGACTTCTGAGGGCRATTTTAGCATGCTGCCGCCTCCTTCTAGAAATCCCCAGAGAAAACAAGATTCCTTCTCTACAGCAACAAGCTCTCCCAATTCCCATTTTCAAGTGCTTCAGTGCTCTGTCTCTCCTGTCATAACCTAAGTTTTAACCTAGCCCCAAGTATCAACACTGAACATTATTACTTATTACAGCTTAGGGCTAGAAGGGCCATTAGACCCAGTGAGTGCACACCCAAGGAACACGGGCTGAAGACAGCCATGCTCTAATCCCATGTTCATTCAAGCTACTGCATCCCTGCCAGACAGATATCCGGGTTTGATCCAGAGATGTCAAGTGATGGAGAATCCCCCACAGGCTTAAGCTGTTCCAGTGGTTAATTACCTTCCCTGATAAAAATATGCACTTCRTTTCTAGTCAAAATTTGTCTAGCTGGAGCTTTCAGTGCCTGGATCTCGTTATGTCTTTTCCCTGCTAAATTAGAGCGCTCTGTACCCACAGAAATCTCTTGATCACAGCCTAAAACAACCTACGTCGCAAAGCCACCTCTTAAACTTCTCTTGGATGAAAAGTTCAACCTACTTAGGCTACATCTCCCACAGCAGAGCAGATTTTCCAGACTGTGAACCATTTCTGTAGCTCTTTTCTGCACATTTCCCATTTCACCAGTGTTTTTCCAGCACGGACACCAAGAGTGGTCCCAGCATCCTGATGACGCTGCCTGCACTCCTGTCACACGCACCTTTCCTCACCCATGGGCTTGCCACACGGCTACAGAAAGCCTTTCAATCAAGCCATTAGCGGATTGCAGCCAGTCACCCTAATGCAGAGAAGGGACATTTAGCATCCTGCCCCAGTGCTGGGGGGGGGGGGGGGGGGGGGGGGGGGGGGGGGGGGAGATGGCCATGGAGAGCAGCTGCCCAGCACCCCCCCAGCTCCTGCCAGCTCGGCTTCCGAGTAGGACAGTCCCCAAGCCCCTTTGCCTAGCCCATGAGCTGCACCCGGGCCAAAGGGACAGATGAAGCCGTTGCCGCCCCAGCACCGCTTCCTCCAGGCTCAGCAGGTCCAAGTCACAGGTTTGTCACTGCCGCTCCGGGTGGAGGAAACAGCCCCTCGGGGAGCAAAGCGAGGGCAGCTCCAAGTGCCTTAAAAACACCTTGGGAGCTTGCCTTGGGCGGGCTTAACAACCAAGAACGGAGGAGACCCAGGGCAGGTCTCCTGTACAGCACCCAGAGCCCACGGGGCACCTGGCTTTCCACCAGCTCTCCTGGTGCCACCCACGCTGGTGCTCACCCAAAAGGCCACCGAGCAGCA
>JAYKAV010000223.1:699476-765573 GCA_035582835.1 Phoebastria nigripes
GGGACGCACCCCGCACGACAAGGCTGCCAGCACGGATGTGCTGCGGGAAGTGGCACAGGGCTGCGGCTGCCCGGAGGGCAGGAGCTGGGAGCAGCTCCTCCCGCAGCCAGGAGCAATGCCAGGGAAAGGCAGGCTACCGAGGCAAAAACTTCAGCACACTGACGTTCGCCTGAGGAACGGCCCAGCAAACTGGCTGCACGCAGCAACAGGCTTCTGGGAACACACTCATCAAGTAAAATAAACCCAGGGTAGTCCCTGGCCCTGGGACCAAAGCTGAGAGAGGCGATAAACCAGCAGATCATGGGGAATACTCACAGGTTGCCTGGCTCCCATCAGCACATCCACTCCAGTCAGACCAGCCACAAGAGAGGGAGGGAACGTCTGCGTTGGGGATGCGGCGATGCACAGAAACCCCCAAAATCCTCCCCAGCTCCAGGCCAGCAGCAGCCTCCCTCCCCGCCGGCACAGAGTGCTGGGGAGCAGCCCAGGGAAACACAACTTTCTGTGCTCTCCGTCAGGCAAGGTCCTGCTCCAGCCACAACTGCATCCTTATTTAATTCACAGCAATTATACTCACATTCTGCTAGACAAATAGATTTTACAAGCCCTCAGTTAAATGTGGATAATTACGGCTGCCTGCACCAGGGGACAGCCCTGCCCGGGCTCAGGAGGAAGAATCACATCCCGATTCCACTAATGCTGTAAATTAGCAAGGAGCATCCCAATGGCAGCAGAGTAATTACCAGCTATTGCATCCCCCCCTTCCTGTGGGCTGCTGCTCCCGCGCTCCCCCCACCCCGCATCTTCCTCCCTCGCAGTATGTGTGTGTTTTCAGGCATATGCTGCTGTTAATGGGGCTTCTGTCACTTCAGCTGCTGGCAGAGACTATTTTATCTCAGGAACCCTCTCCCAGTGCCAGAGCACAGGCTTTCGGCTCTAAATCATCCACGGGGAACACACAGGTGTGGGGGAACAAAAGATGAAAGTATCAACTTTTTGGTCACACCGTTTGCGCTGGGCAGCACCTGCCACAAAGCCTCCGACAGCAACGGGCAGGGGGGACCCAGCAGGACAAGCCCCCGGCAGGCCCCCGTGCCAGGCACGCACCCCAGGGACGTGCCAAAGCAGCAGCCCCATCTGCCCGGCAGGCACAGAGGAGGCACCAGGGAGCCAGAAAGGAAGGAGGGGACACGACCACCCAGATGAGAGCAGAGAAGGACGTTTGCTCCCCAGCTAGCAGGGGGGGCCAATGCAGAAGGAGCCACAGAGGAGCCCTGGGGCAGGAGAGGAGGTAGGGGACGGGCTCCTGCCTCACCAGGACCCCCAACAGCAAACACCAACTACACAGCATGGTCTGCAGAAGGATGCTAAATCTGACCTCTGCTTAACAGGCAGGTAAACCAAGGCACAAGGCAGGAAAGGAAAAATAAAAAAGCCATTGAGAGACTAAAATAAGYACAACATCCCCTCCATGACCCCACTAACCTTCTCCATCTCCTCTCCACGCTGCTGCACTTACAGGCTGGGAGCAGAGCTCTAAAGCAGCCCTCCTACAGACAACACACCCCCTCCCCTCCTTGGGGGGCTCTTATAGGGCAGCAGTGTTGCTCCCCGCCCCAAGCCCTCATTGCTCCAACCATCCGCAGATGTGCCTGATGAAGGAGAAAGCCTTCTGCAGAAAATGAGGGAAGCCCCATTTCAGGCAGCTGCCAGCTTTCCCTGCCAGCGCTGCCAGGGACTCTCCCGGGGTTCCAAGCCCCTCTAAAGCTGGCAGGTAACAGAGTGCAGCAGGCAATGCCCCGGGGAGCCAAGGGCTCCCGAGCCTGTCCCGGGGCAGGGATGTGCTGGGGACCCAGCTGGGGACAATCCCCACCGGCCAGCCTGACTGCGAGCAGGCTGCGCCACGTGGAGTCCCTGCTCCTCTCTCCCCACCTGCAGCCGCCGCAGCAGAATAAAGATAAATAAGAAAACCAGAATGAAATCGCCACATTTTTCAAATCAATCTGTCAAAGTGAACCCATGCAATCCAGCCTTGTGTGGTCCCGCGCTGACACCACGGTCCAACGCCGGGCAGAGCCATCTCTCACCAGCCCCCCTGCACGCCCAGCTCTGCTGCACCAGACACCCTCAGCCAGCACCTGAGCCACCACCAGTGCCAGAAGCAGCGATGCACAGGGCCACGGGCCGTTTGCAATGATTTGTTGCGGTATCACCCAGATGAAGGGAGGAGGACGTGGAGTAGCATCGCTCCCCAGCACGAGCAGCACACAGGAGGAGGACAGGGCGCGGGGCCATCCTGCAGTGGGGATGCTGAGGGAAGCGGGGCCACCTCTGCAACCTCGAACCGCCTGCGGGGAACCGGCTCAACTCCTCCAAACCTCATAAGGTCCCAGCTCAAGCTCTTCTTCTGGTGCCTGAAGACAGACCAGGCAGGAGCTCTGCCACCACTCGGAGAGCTCCAAAATCAGGACTCAGGGGGACAGATTCAGTGTCTCCCCACTGTTCCCCAACTTGTCAGACCTCCTCAGTACTTGGGCACTTGCTAAGATACTTCAGAGCCTGTGTGTGAGCAGGGCTTCGGCTGGGGGTGCCTGAGGGAACACAGTGCGCTTCACTAAAATAATTAGTTTAACATAAACGGGAAGAGGAGAGCAGACAGGCAAAGGTGAGGGGTGCTCCCCGTGTTCATCACTGGCTGCCGGAGCCCTGTGTGGGAGATCGGACCTGACGGCCACAGCGATGGACGAGTGTGCAAATGCAGATTTACCCAGCACAGCAAGCGTGCATCCTCAACTCATGCCGCATTCCTCTTCTCAGCCTGCTCGCAGCCTCTGCTGTGGATCCACGTGATGAAGCTGGGAATACTCCTGYTCTGGGCAAGAAGGCCAAGCACCAGGCAGGCAGCACCAACAGCAGCGCTGCAACACTGCGGAGCACGGGGCACCATGAGCGGCTCGCAGTCACGCTCCAGCCCCCAGCCCTGCCTGGCACTGCCATCGTGTGCCAGAGCACTGCCGACACTCCTGCTGCCAGGGCACTGCGCTTGCACCCCCAAGGAGAGGGGGGCACCGCTCCATGGCTGGCATGGCGGTTGCTAGCATACGGAGGCTCTGCAAGGCTCCTGCCCGGGAAAGCTCATGCACTTTACCACCACTGAGAAACTTCTGTGTTCCTGAAATATCATCTTCCCCTGGGCAACTTCATGTGCAAGTCTTGGGACTTGCCGGAGCATTAAACCGACATCTAGGTCAGAGCAAGGAATAGCTCAATGCCTCCAGGAAAAAGGGTTTTCCTTTCACATCCCAGCACCTCCTCCACCAGCTCGATACCCAGACCAGGAGCAAGCACTTAACATGGGTGATCACTTCAAGCCTAGCGTGAAGCAGGCTGTGGGGGTGGAAAAGGGATTAAAAAAATTTCTGAGACCTAGTCTAGAGATAAGCTGCCATTTCTGGAGTCCTCTCAGCTCTTTATGGTCCCCGGAGCAGCACCTCTGCAGGAAAAGGCACTTGTAGAATTTAAAGCCCCGGGGGAGCCTGGCTGGACATGGACAGACCGCCTGGACCTGGGCCAGGGCTGGGAAACAGATTCTCACCATGTTTTGTATGACAGATGTCATGTCTAAGAACCAACGCTGCACATGGAAGATAAGTCCCAGCCAGCGATACCTGTGACCTTGGTGGTAAACAGCATCCCCTGCCTTGCTGTGCAAGCTCCAGCCTTGCCTGCAGCTCCCTGGATGCTGTGTTTATTTACGGTGGTCTCAGGGAGGGGCACGGAGGAGGGATGCATCATGCTCCAGCAGCATGGACTGCATGGCACATGGCACAGCCAAGGGTGCCTGGAGCAGCCACAGCCCCTCCGCTTCTCAGGAGGGAGCACTCAGCCACCGGCAGCCTCATGGTGCAGTCTGACCCCCCGGGGCTGCCCCAGCCCTCGCGGAGCCCCGCAGCCTCCATGGTGCCCGCCCCGCATCGGGCACCACTGCCTGCGAGTCTTGTGGGCTCTGGCGCTCAGCTGGCAGCTGCCTGCCCGCATATCTGTAACACAGTGGCTCGCGGGCACCGGCCCTGTGCCTCCAGAAATGCAAAAAGCCGATTAAATAAATAACGATTGCTAGGAAGGACAGCTGAGGGACCGGAGAGCCCCGGGCTCCTGCAGGCAGCAGCTGCTGGTCGCTGCCACCCTCAAGCCCCRTGGCACTGGGGAAGGGTCAGGCTGGTGCAGCGAGTGGGGAAGGAGACCCTGCCCTGTTATTTTAACACCATCGGGCATGTTTCCCTCTACAGGAACAGGGGACGACGAGGCAGGACTTTGCCTGATGAAGTGTCCCGGTGGCTGCGCAGCAGGAGCAGGGCATGATAGATCATAGGAATAAAACCAGGAGAAGGGTGAGACAAGCAATCGGCAGAGACCAGCTGTAAATCTCGGTGCCGATGGGGCTGGAGATGAGCTGGCTGGCTTTCAGGGGGGCAAGCAGCAGAGAGAAGAGGGTGATAACAAGAGCCGTGAGCAGTGCCGGATCCTGCGTCCCAGCTGATGCAGAAGCCTCGCTGTCAGGGAGACAAAGTGGAACCGCTCAAGTGCATCATTGATTTTTAATAAAAGCAGGTAACACTCTGGAAATCCAGCACTCGGCCCCATTTTCTCTTCCCTGGTCGCCCCGTCTCCGCCAGCCCCAGCTCGCTCCACTGCGGCACTGCCCTGGGGGCCAGGGATTCAGCACAGACCCTGCTCCCGCGGGATCGCCCGATGCAGGGCTGCTGCCTGCCCGGTTCTCCTCTGCCGAACCCTGACAGATGGCTGCAGGGATTCGCATTGACCCCGCAGGACCCAAGCAGGCGCTGCCCGCAGCGGTGCTGGCTGTCGGACGTTGTCTCCACGCTATCACTGTGCCAGAGACGGGTGCCCTGCTCTGCCACGGCGACTGAACCCCGCTGGTGGGGCCCTCTCATTAAACACCGGCAGCTGCACCAGCGAGGAGAAACGGGCAGATGCGGGGAAGCCCAGGCTGCGGGATGGGCTGAGGGGATGGGTTGGGGCGTGTGCGCACACCCAGGGACAGGAGCCGCGGGAAGCCAGGGCTGGCCCCACTCTCCTGCAGGAAAGCTCAGCGTACGGCAGCGCGTGCACCTCTCCCCCGGTGTGTCACAATGATTGAGTGCAGGATGCAGGCACCATAATGGTTTCATCAACTTAGCTACTTTTTATGAGAAATTTGTTCCAATACCTTCCCTTTCCCCGGCTGCTGTCACCTTAACAGATGCCAGACCAGAAAGAATAATAATCCTGGCAGGAAACTTTGAACCGGAGCAAGCAGCTTCCCGGGGAGGGGGGCAGTAGGTGGGAGAAAACTCATTTTTGCAGGAGCTCAGGACACTCAGAGCTGCCCCAGCCTGACACCGCCGGTGTTGGAAGATTCACTTGTGCCCCCCTCTTCCTCCCCAGGGGGGAAATTGCCACATGCAGATGTGCTGTAGTGCTGGTAAAACACACCTTTGGACAGGAGCCCTTCAGCCCCAGCCCCGTCCATCCTGCCTCCCTGCCTGCTGGACCGACTCCCCACCCCAGTAAGCACCTAAAATGCGCCTCCTCCCTCCCTGACACAATTCCCGCACCTATTTCTGTCCCTGACACCTCTCGCCCTCCCCTGCCGCTCTGCCCGCTCCCCCAGCTCCGGGTGCCCCACACGCGGCACTGCTGAACAGCTCGGTGCCGGCTGGCACAGCACCCGACCTCTCGCTCCCCCGGCCCACGCTCTGCTGAGCTATGTCCCCAAGCACCCTGCCACTCACTCCTTCCACCCACAACCTTCCCAATTAACTCCAGCGCCTACCTCCTGCCTCCTGCCTGCTCCAGCCAGGCAACAGCCCGCTGCAGCCTGCGCCAGCCGTGGGTCTCAGGAGATGCACGCTGGACCCCAGTGAGGTTTGAGCTGCTGTCTTCAGCAGGAGTAAACTGTATTATGGGTTAGGCACGGCCACGGGGTCCCCCATCCAGCTACGCCCAATGCTCTGCTGGGGACCGGGCACCAGGGCTGCCCGCCCAGCACCGGCAGCCCCATGGCTGATAGACGGCAGAGCATCACCGYAGCCGCGGTGCACAGCACAGTGTGGGAATGCCTCCACCAGCCGGCTCTCCCCTTCCTCCCCTTCCCCAATCTAGAGAGGATTTTACACTGACAATGAGCTAAAGCAAATGGTGCCTGAGCAGCCTGCAGGCAACCCTGCCCATTAGCAGGATAGAGCCCAGATTTACCACTCACCTGAGTGCCACGAGCAGGGTTGAGAAGGGCCTCAGGAGGACAGGGCTGCATCCCTCTGCTCCGCGGCAGGACCATGGCGAGGGCAAGGAGACAGGGCAGCGCAGGCTCCGGCAGCCGGCACAGCCCATGCCCTGGCAGCAAACGGGCTGCAGGCAGGCAATGGTGGGGGCAAAGACCCGCAGGATGCGCAGTCCCTTCCCAGAAGATGTAACCCAACAGGCGGTGGGACAGTCCCCACCGAGGTAACATTTCCATTGCCCAGCCCCTGGGAGCTGCTTTAAGCTGAGGCTGTCCCAGTCCTTGCCTGAGCAACAGCCCCCCACCTGGGGCTGGGCAGGGGGCTGTCCCGGGGTCCCCCACATCTCCCCATCGCTGGTTCCTCCTGGTGTCTCCTCCCTTTCATTTTCTTTCCACATCACAGCAGAGGTCTCGCCGTGTGCCAAGAGCCACAACACGGGCGCGCTCCCACTAACAGCGCCTGTGAGATTCTCCTCGCCTGCCTGCACCACTCCTGCCTTCCTGCCGGTCTGCTGAGGCCACGCCAGGCACAGGGGACCCACAACATCCTTTGGCACCGCTAATAACAATTTATAAATTATTACTGTGCTTGCAGACACAGACCAGCCACGTCCGGGTACGCTCGCATGCACCTGTGCGCTGCCCCAGCTGAGCGGAGCCATTGCCATGCTGCTATCCTGCATTTCTTCACCGTGGCATTTAGAGGACTTTTCCTTCCCTTTTGGAAATGAAAAACTAAGCATCATCATCCATCTAACCGAGGGGGCAGAGATCCAAGCCAAATGTTTGGCACTCAGTAACAAACTGCAGCCACGTGCCAACCACATCCCCATCTCCAGCGCCCCCAGCCCCTCGCTCTCCGCAAGGACGCACAGAAGAGCCTGGCCTGAGCCCCCGCCTGCCCGGGCAGCTGAGCAGAAGCTCCCTCCAGCCCTTCGGTCTCCCTTTGCTCCCTCAGCACTTGCAAGCTGCAGATGGGTACAAGTCAGCTCAGCAATAGTCGTCCCTTTCGACGCATGTCTGCATCTGCCTGTGTAACAAGCAGCCCAGCACTGCGTCTCCTGGACGGACGGGAGCCACATCTGCCCACAAAACAGCTACAGAGGCAGCGTGGCTATGAGGACCAGCACCGGCAAAGAGCCAGTGCCAGGCGGAACAGACATAGATGTGGTGGAAGGGAAAAGGCTGTATTTTATTGTGCCCCACGTCCTGCTGCCAGATCCCCCTGGCCACCACACGGCAAGGTCAGACACAGCCAGCCTGCTTGGTGATCCATCGCTTCCTCAGCTCACCACAGTATCCCGCTCTGGGAACACATCTCATCCCCAGCCTGTAACAGCGCGAGTGCCAGGGGACAGCGCAGGCAGGAGGCAGCGGCACGGTGCCACCGCAGGCTGTACCGCGGCACAGGCTGTACCGCAGCCACGGGGCAGCACGGTCACCTTCTGCCGCTCCCGGCCAGGCGGGGACGGGCAGGTCTGCAGGCTCCAGGGACACCCCAGACCGATCTCCGTACCGAGTCCCTGGGCATCAGTGACAGCTGGAGCAGGCGGAGGCAGCAGGATGGGCAGGAGAGGCAACCAGGGCAGCTTCCCCCGAGCGCAGCAARGCACCGGGAGCTAATCTGGGGATTCCCAAGACTGTGAGTGCCAGACCTGCCCTCGTGCCTGCCTTCTCCTGAGAGGAGCTGCTGCTTTGATATGAGTCATCGCTGGAAGACGAATTCTATTTAAAGGACGTTATTCGTAGAAAATTGAGTTTTAATAACAGGGCATCAAACGAGGAGAAAATACCAAACTTCCAAGCAGAGCTAAGTTTCCTTATGTTAATTTATACAGCACATTCACTGCTTGAAGGAATAAAAATCACACAGAGAGCTCCTCTCTCTGACAAAGCAGCGAAGGGAGCCCTCTCCTGCTCCCTGCTCCTGCTGTGCCAGAGCATCTCCCAGCCACGGAGAGCGGGAGTCGGGGCTGGCCGCCCTGGCCATGGCTACGGCCCCCAGCACGGTTGGGGGAGCAAAGACTTTGGGCTCGCGAGCCGCCCCGCGCCACTGCCACGCTCCCAAGAGCCTTCGGGCTTAGTTTAGCCTGCTGGTGGGAGGGCGGGAGGAGACAGCGCTGAGCTTGCTTTAAAAATAGATCAAATCCTCTGCTACGGAGCCATTTTATTAGAGCAGCACAAGCTGTTGGGCTGGTGACACCTATGCGAACACTCGGGTAAGTTTTCCCAGATGAATTTGAAAAGCAAGTGAGGGGAAGAACGACAAAGACAGCAAAGCAGACTTGTTTTCCAAGAAAAAATAAGGAGGGGAGAAGCCTGCCTGCACTCATAGCCCCTCACCCTGTCCCCAGCCCACATCTCCCGTGCAGCACCGGGCGCTCTGGGACCAGCTCTGCAGCAAGGTCTGAACTCGCTCGCACCAGGGTGAGGCTTTGGCTCGTCCCAAAGCTGCCCGCTGCCCGCCGGCTCCTCTGCCCAACACGGTGGCTCCCGTGCCCCCTCCCTCACCGCGCACCATGCCCGGCTCTGGCCAGGGCCAGGGCCATCTCTAAAGGGAGAGCGAAGTGTCTTCAGGTTTCCCTGTGCTGCAGCAGAGCAGCGGCCGAGCCTCACCCCGGCCTCGTCCAGCTGCCCCGGAGCCTTTCCTGGGCCGATCCCAAACCCCGGCAGCGCCACGTGGCAGCCGCGGCTCAGGGATGCTGCCAGGTCCCAAACCTGGAGAGAACACGGACAATCAAAGCAAATCAAATCCCATGGCTCCAAACTTATACCAGAGCTCCCCAGTTTGCTGGGCTGCTGGATGCGGCTGCGGGAACCCCAGGTCCTGGGGTGCGCACCCGCTCCAGGGGGCTGCACCGGTGCAGCCCCCAGCCCGTTCGCTGTCACCAGCCCTGCCAGGCTGCTGCAGCCGGAGAAGCACCTGGCGATGGCAGCTGACCAACCCTTCCAGCCTGGCCCTGAGTCAATCCATCACCTGATTTATTTGGCTGCCCTCAGCCTCTCCCCCCGTGCCAGCACACGGCTCTGCCTCCGAGGGGAAAACGACTGGGCCAGGGTCCAGCTCTGCCAGAATTTAAAAAGTAATCAGTAACGGGGGTCACCTTTCCCCGGGTGCGGCTCGCTCCACTCCTGCTGCCGTGAACACTGGATACGGACGTGGAAAGAAAGCCAGAGACAGAGCACGCTGGCCACAGGTCGGTAGTGACTGGGGGAGCACACGGGCTACAGCAGAGGCTCGTCTCTGCCCGGACGGTGGCACGGCGTGGCTGCCAACCAGAGAAAAAACCGGCCTGGTGTCCAGGGACATGGTGGGCTGCGCAGGGAAGGAAAGTGGAGAGGGAGATAGGCGAACAGAGCCTGAACCCCAAGCAGGACAGGCTGCTGGAAAATTGCTGCCAGTTTCCCCTGCCGCAGCCCCAGCAGCACCGGGGGGTGCAGGGCCGCTGCCCGTCCCGTTGGCGGAGCGGGGGCCACGCTCCAGCCAGCAGCAGGGAGACGCTGCCGGAAGCCCGGGCAGGAGAGGACACCAGAGCTCTCCCGGGGACCTGAGCCTCCACCGTGCCTCTCGTCACCACACCAGCAACAGCAGGCACAGCTCTGCCCTGGCTCCRAGCAAAGCCCTCGCCAGCACTGTCCCCCCCAGAGGCTGCCCAGGACGGGGGKCCCGGGGCTCAGCAAGGCTGAGGGGTTCAGCTGGTGCTGCAGAAGCTCCTCCCAGCTGGACACAGCAGAAGGAAACCCCAGACACCRAACCGGAGGACCCGGCTCGCCTGCTGCCCCTGAGCCCAGCAAAGCTTCCCCGAGCTGGAGCAGCCGAGTGCCAAGGACAGGATTTWTTTCAGCACAGCTCTGCGGCTCGCAGCATCCAGCGCAGGCCCCCAGTATTCCCCTTTGTGCACACTACAATTGACTCACATTTTTAAAAGGAAAACTGGGAGGGGTGGAGGGGAAAAAAAAAACAGAAATGCCTCAGAGTGAAACCTCGGAGAAAGCATGGAGGCTCTCCAGAGAGGAGGAGAGCTTCTTTCTACATAATTCACCTTTTGTCATTTAATCACCACCTCTCTTGCTGCCGGCAGCCGAGCGGTACGGCCGGGTAATGGCCGTGCGCTGGGAAATCCACAGCGGGGCCTGGGGAATGCTTGCTCCCACGGGTAGAAAGGTTCCTGCCCTGGACGCCAAGCTGCGTCGGTAAACTTCCATCCCCTGGCCCAGTTTGCCAAGGAGACGAGCTGATTTCCTCTCCTCCGAAGCAGCTTACAAAGCAGCTGGCAGAACGCCAGGGTCTTTTTACAGAAATGTTAATGATGCCCAGGGAAGAGCTAATCATGTGTCATGGAAACAACTTTGTGCCAGTCAAAGTGCTACACGGCCCCAGCCCCACGCGGGGCGGCCGGGGGACACAGTGGCCGCAGGTGAGGGCAGGACCAGGGCTCCTCTCCGTGGTGGCACCGCGGGGATGCCGTGGGTCAGCCGCTGGTGTCCGGCGATGGCCCCCATGCACAGGTTTAGCACCTGCAGCTCCCGGGGACTGCTCCTGGTGACAGTGGCAGATCCCTCCTGGCCCCACCAGACCAAGGCGAGAGCATCATCCGCTGCTGGTATGCCTCAGCCGGTGGGACCCGGCGAGCACCGGGGGATGGTGCAGCCGGTCCAGCCCAGCATGGCTGGGGACACAACTGAGCGCTCCCAAGAGCCTCCCAGCTCCCTCCCACAGCCGGGGGCAGCAGCTGCCTCCTCTCCCAGGGAATATCACCCAAATTACGGTATTGCAACAAACAGACTGAACAGGGCAGCAGGATGGTCGGCAGCACAACAGAAATAGCTGGGACACGCTATGGACAGGGGAGCTCTCCCAGGAAGGACAAAACCCAAAGGAACCAGTGGGGAACATCATGCGCTGGTGAGCAGGGAACGGGCAAGAGCCAGGGGGGAACCGTCCCCCGCCTGCACCGGTGACCAGCACCTCTGCCTGGCCGCAGCACCTGGCACCCCGAGCCTTGCCATGGGGAAAGCACGTGCCAGCTCCCCAAAGCCTCACATCGCCTTCTGGATGCCCCCGCACTGCACTGGCACACCCCAGGGAGCAGAGCACCCGCCTGCCAGGTCGCCTGGGGACGGTCTTGTCATCAGGCACAATTTAAGGGAAAAAAGCTCAGATTTTGCAAACCACATCTCTGAGTTCTTCAGCATTTTCAATCCATTTGTCTTTTAGCTTCTCCCCTGACGGGCAGCACGACTTCCAGCAGGAATCTTTTCATGCCTTTATGGCAGTTTGCAGCTTACAATAAAGGGCATCGTCTGCACCTCCCTGGCAGCCTGACAGCTCCAGGCACGTTGTGGGGCTTCCACAGACCATCCTCCTGCCACGCGAAGGGCCTGGCACAGACACAGAACAGGAGGAACGGCTGCAGAAAACAACCTTGGCTCAGATGGCCACGTGTTGAGTCAGTCTAAATAACACAATAGCAAACAAAAATATATCTGTATGTTAGGGCCAGCTCCAAGAGTAAAGACAAGAAGACCTAAGAGGCTGCAGCCTTCAGCTGTAAGGCCAGCAGAGTTTTATTTAATGCAGGAGTAGTAAATAAAGTCCTCAGCAAGAGGAAGAAAGCTCCCGGAGAACAGACCCAGAACCGAACGGATAAATAACCCAGCCGGCAGGACCTGACCGTGCGAAGGGAGCTTCGGGGGGGGAAGGGGGAAGGCAGCAGCAGCACAGAAACCCTCGTGTGCCAGGCAGCACGGGGCAGAGTGAGGATTGCTGGGGGGGCTGAATGAGATGCTGTGGCAAAAAGTAAAAGGTTCATTAGTTATGTAAATAAAAAGATAATACAGAAAAAAGTGAGGCTGCTACACAGCATGGATGAGTAGAGATAAAACTAACCTAGGTGTTGCCTGAAAACTGATTGAACAATTAGCTTCGGCTTTCAGGAGGGATGGTGATTAACACACTGTTGTCTGCAGGCTGCTTTACAGAACGGAGGAACAGAAATTGAAGCTACAGTCTCCAAAGCAGGAGCAAAACTCAAAACGTCCAATGAGTTCGAACCAGAGCAACGAGGAAATCTCCATCCCAGAAACCCACCAGAACTGGCCCAACTCACAGCCCAACCACAGACGTGTCCAGCTGCAACGGGCCACAGCACTGGAAAAGAGCAGCACGGAGCCAAGAAAGGAGCCAGGGGCAGGGAGAGACCCCCCAGGCTCCCCAGACCTCCCCAACACGCAGAACAGAAGCTCAATGAAAAACAAGGTGGAAATACATGACAAACAGGTAAGATGTAACATTGCCTTACCAAAGGCAGCTCATGCCAGAGTAAGTTGGTATCTTCCTTCAGACAAGGGGAACGCAAGTGGCTTGGCCAGCAGCAGCACCCCAACGAGACGGGCTGGCGAGGGCCGGGGAGGCATTTGCTGTGCAGGAGGAGAGGCTTCAGCCCAGGGGGGCTGGCAGACCTCGAGACTTGAGCGACCGAACAGCACAAAGTTCAAAATGCTGAACATAAGGACTACGCGAGAATGTCTGCTCTAACCTGGAAAAACACACAGAGAAACATCTAGGTATATTACTCAGTTACAAGCTGACTATGAGTCACCATCTCCTGCATCTGTGAAAAAAGCAAGTGTGTTTCTAGGCTGCCTGGCAAAGAGATTTCCAGGAGAAAGCAGGCAGCAGCCACGCCGCTGCGCGATGCTCTGCTGGGGCCAGCTCCGTACTGCTGGATGACCACAGGCGAGAGGGGATGGGATGGAGGAGCAGGGCAGGACTGCCCAGGGGATGGAGAGCTGCTCTGGGGAGCGGACAGAAGGACAAAGGAGCTCGTCCAAGCCCAGCCAAGGCTTCTTCTCTATAAATATGCAGGGAGTAGGCACTGGGGAGGGAGAAGAGCTGTTCAAGCTAAAGGACAATGTTGGCACAAGTACACACGAGTGTAAAAGGCTGCAAATAAAGGGAGGCAGGAAGGAAATCAGGAGGTTTCTGTGCACGGGAAGGGACAGGCACCATCCGTGTGCTTGATCGGGTGAGGAAAGGGGCTGCGGCTGGGACCGCCTGGACAGTGGGGACCGGGCTTGGGAGTCTGGGTGTCTTCCTAGAACATGCCTTTAAACTCCTTTTAAACGGTACTCGATGTTTCACCGTTTCCATTATCGGAGCTGACAAGCGATGGCCCACAGCTGAGCAGCCCTTGCCCCCGCAGAGCAGTGAGCGCCCGCTGCGAGGAGCAGGCAGAGGACGGCGGGTTCACCCACAGACGCCCGCCGGCTGCCGCCGCCACTACCACACCAGAGCCCCTTCCCACCGCAGCCCTGGAAAACCGTGGGCCAGGTGCCCCTGCTCCATGCACTGTCCAGATTGCTTCCCTAACTCCGTGCAGAAATCCAGGCTGTTAATCAGATGGAAAGTCTCCATCCCATAATAAACAGAGTGTACTATTTATAAACCTGAAAACGTCTTTATTATTATTATTTTCCCCCAGAAAAAAAAAAATAAAAAACCCCTTGCACAATACTGTTAAATACACCCCACCAAGGACTCGCAGGTCTGCGGCGCTGGTATCGCTTCCCCAGGCAGTGCCCAGTGGAACAGATGGCAGTGTGGGCGTTAGGTACCAGCCTCCTGGCAATCTGAACATCTGTTACCGTTAGAAAATGCTAATTGCCATCAATCAGGACAGCACCTACCCACATTTACATGCAAGCACAAAAAAATTACGTCTAAATTTCTCCGAGTACAACACTTGCTGCATGTTAAGTAACTGGAGCTGCTCAGATGCTGCAAGGCAGCCTGGCACTGGCGGCTGCGGGCGATGCACCACATCTGAGCGCCCAGCAGCACCCGGCCTTCCCCAGCAGCACCCACAGTGCGAGGGGCAGGGGACCCGGCAGGGCCCGTCCCCTCCTCCCACCCTGCCCCATCCCGGGGGCAGAGCCCTCCGACCGCAGCCACCCCTGTCCCTGTGGGCAGCTCTCCGGCCCGGAAGCATTGCCACCGGCACGGGGCACCCCGGGGAGGACAGTCCTCATCCTCTCTGCAGATGCTGCAGGGTACGTGCATCCTTCTCTTCTGCGCAATGCTCCCATCTCACCTGGACACGCCAGACACGCAGCAGGAGCACTCTGCCCCCAGCTCGCTCCCTCCGGTGACTCCGGAGCAGCTTTGGGCCCCACACCCCAACCTGCTGTGCTTGCAGACCCACGAGACCCCTGCACACCCTCCGCTGCTCCCCTTCGCCCTGCCGCATTTCCACATCCTGGCTCAGAGAGGCTGCCTGGCAGGAGCTGCCCGCTCCACACAGCCCCTGGGCAGGGGCCAGCCAGGCCAGCAGCATCTCGCCCCATGGGACACCGCAATGGACCACTTGAATCCAGCTGGGAATTGCCCAGCCCTGGCTGGTCCTTGTGGTCCATCCTACGGGAAGGTGAGACGCTCTCCATCCCCAGGAAGCACAGGAACAGATGGGAACAGAAACAGCCCCACTGTGGTTTATCAGATCGCATTACAGGAATTGTAGGGAAAGGTTCGGAGAAGCCCACACCGGTATCGCTGTGGGCAGCCTCCTCCCGACGGCCCCTGTCAGCCCTGAGGAACACATGGCCCAGCTCCCCCCTCGCCCAAACGCCTGGCAGCCTGCAGGCTCCGCGAGAGCAGCTGAGCTGGGACAGCACTTGGAGCATCTTCCCTCAGAGGCAAGGGGAGGCACTGGGGCACCAGCCGCCGAAGTGAGACGGCAATTCCCATTTTGAAGAAGCAGAGGCACAAATCTTGGATGGCAAACTTGGACACAAAGTCGAGCAGAGAAGCATGAAAACAAGAAACCTGGAGCACGGTGATCCCTGAGACCCAGCTCCCTCTGCAGCAGTCCCAAGGGATGCTCTGACAGCTGGAGCCGGTGTGCCGGCCGCGCTCCTCACCCCCAAGCGCTGCTGGGGCCCCCGCCTTCCTCGCAGCGGGGAGCTGCGCCTGAATGCAAATGATGCTCCGGGCTGGTGCCAAGATCTCCTTGTTCCTTCCTCAATTTAGGACGCCTCTTGGTGCTGCAGCCTTCACGTAGCTGGTAGGCAGCTGCAAGGGTGTCAAAGGAGCGTGCTAAGGCTCTCCCAGGAGCGACTCTTCTTCGATGGCAAAGACGACCCTCGAAGTGCTGTTTTACCCACACTTAGGTCTTTTCTCTTAGCGTTGAAGTCCTAGATCGTAGCTGTGAGGCAAACTTCGCATTGCAAAAGCCTTTCTACCTGCTGCACTCTCAGCCRTCTTTGGCTTCTGGCTCACAGAGGCAGCACCGACACAGTGGACACAGACCTTCGGACACCGTCCCTGCCGATTTTGGGGGTCAGCGGGTTGGGGTGGAGCCTGACCTCCCGCGGGGGGGACCAGGGCAGGCAGCGGCTGAACGGTCCCAGCCCTGGCGGCAAGTGAGCTCTGGCCGCTGACGCTCCGCTGTGTCTGGGGCTGCGCCCCGAGCGGCGACGCCAAACCCAGCCTCCCGCCGCGCCGGAGGTGGTGGGGGACAGTGAACCCCATGCCACGCTTCTGGGGAGCAGAAAGCCCTGCTTCTCACGGGGGGTACGTCCCACCCCACGCTCTACCCTCATCTGCTGGGTTGGGGCCAAGGCAGAGCAGAGCGGGGGGCTCGCCTCGCCGCTGCAGACCTGCCCCAGCGCCAGGGGTGGACAGCACTGTCCGTCCCTGCCCTTCGGGCTCAACACCCCCACCAGCACCCAGTGCATTCGCCAAGTGGCTCAGCCCTCGCGGACATGACCCGGCCTCCCTCCCGGTCTGCTGCCACACACCCTCTTCCCGGGGGACTCGGCGCAGGCAGCAGCACCATCCTGCAGCACCCACCACGGCAGCGGCGCGGGGGCTTCCCCACCACGCCTGGCCCCAGCTGCGCTGACTGCAGGTGCCGCTGCCTCGGCTCTTGGAGAAAGCTCAGGCTCTTCCCAAAGAAGAGCAAGAGGAGCGAGGAGGAGCAATCTCGCTGCTGAGGCGAAGGAGACGGGGGCACGGGATGGAGGAGCTGTCAGGGAGCGTCAGAAGAGCCTCACCAGACACGCCGCGCTCTTCCCACGGCCGAGGGGAGCGGGGGATCGCGGTGCACATTTAATTTCCTTGCAGCCATTACGTCATGGTTGTCGGGCTCTGGCTCCATCCCCCAGTTCACCCCACATCCCTCCCCAGCCCTGGCTCCCTGACAAACTCCCACTGGCACAAGCAGGTTGCAGCACCGCTGCTTGCTTCCCGCGGCTCCCACCATTACTCAGCAGCCGAGGGAATCGCTCAGATCTACAAGGTCACTCAAAAACACCATCTGTCCAAGCACCGCTCCTCGCCCCGGAGAGAGCAGGAGAGAAATTATTCCAACACACCGAAGGCCACCGCCCTCCCCTCCACYGCCCCGGCTGCACGCCAGCATCTCACGGCGCTCGCTCGGCCCTGGCTGCAGCGAGGCAGGGACCGCAGCATCCCCGGTCCCCTGCCCCTCGCACCAGCAAGGCAGCCCTGGGCAAGCAGCACCCGGGCTGGGGCAGCCTCTCCCGGGCATGCCTGGGAGCAGAGAGCCTCCACACCCAAAGCCTCCAGGGGCAGACGGGAAAACCTCCCAAAGTGCCCAGCTGCAGGGCGAGGGGTTTGGTGCTGAGGAGCGTGGGGAGGCCACGGCTATAAATACGACCACCCCAGGCAGGCAAACACGCCGAGGCTGCCAAGATAAAATACATTCACCCAAGCCAATGAGCTGGCTGCGGGTCACTGCCCGGGCAGCAGGCAAGCGAGGAGGAGCGTGCCCGGCAAGTGGCACGGGAACAGTGCCCGGCCAGCCCCGCTCAGCCGCACGCCCCGCTGCCTGTGCCGGTCAGAGGCCGCCACTGCCTCCCCAGCCCCCGGCTGGCAGCTCCCTCCAATGCAATGGTGGGGTGCAATGGTGGGGGTGCGACCTACCTTGCACGGGGGGGCCAGTTGCGGGATCACCACGACAGCCCCCGGGAACCGCCTGCTCCAGGCCCCCTCCCTCCAGCGCCGCCCAGGGACTATTTATGGGGAGCTGAAGTCACTTGCACTCGGGCTCTGAAGTCACATCCGTCTCTGCTTGTGCTACTTCTCCTGCACTTCAAAGTGTCACAACATGGGCGCTATCTTTATCGAGGCAGTTGTCCCCCACACACCATGTCCCAGATGCACTTTCATAGCTGCTCGCAGCCAGGCGCTTTCCCAGCCCCGTTTTCTCGCCAGGAAAGGCTCGGCACAGCGCGGGGCTGCCAGCGACGGCTGGGCGCTGAGCAGAGGGACTGACTCACACCCAGCCCAGCCAATAAATAAATATTTGACTTGAGTTCATTTGCAAACTTAATAACGGGGAGCATGTCCAAGGCGCTCAGGCGGTGCTCGGAGGCGTGTCCCCGTGCTCGGGCAGCGCGGCCACCTCTGCTGAATGCTCCCCCCGGCCGCGAGCATCCCAGTGGCTATTTCCTGCATTCACCCCCAAGCCCCCATGGCTCTATCCCACCTCTGCAAGGCCCCCAGCCGCGGCGCTGACAGCAGAGGTGGGCATTGCCCCTGGGGCTGCACCGCAGCACGGTCGCCCACCAGCTGCCCACACCTCGGTGGCCCCAGGACCCCGTGCCAGCCCCAGTGCCCGTGGGCTGGTCCTTATGGTCCCACAGCGAGCCCCGCTGTGCATGAGATCCTTTCCATATGGGAGCAGCCAGCGGAGCTGCCAGCTCCCAGCTCCAGCGCTTGCCGCTACATCTGGAAACTCTTCTCACCCTTAATTGTTCTTAATGCTTTAACACGCAGAGTGACTAGTAAGACACTAATTGGGCGGCGTTAGCAACGAGAGACGGAGTGGGGAGCGTGGCTGGCAGTGCCCTCTGTGCCGAGCCGGCGCTCTCCCAGCCACTTAGCTCCTGCAAGTATCATAAATCACTACAAATCCAAGCACTTTTCCCTTCTCGGCCTTTCCCAGAGCAGTGGGAAACCACCTCCAGCAGCAGGGAGAGCAAAGAGCTGCAGATTTCAGCTCTGTCTCATGGCCACCTGTGCCTCGGGAGCAAGGGAGGAGAGGACGCAGGGTCCTCCCTGGCAGGGACGTCCCGCACACCTTCCCCCCGTGAGCAGAAAGGCACCCAGTGGCTCCGTGACCCCCTCACCRCTCCCCTCTGGCACCCAGCCCAGGGCTGCTGAGTCCTCACACCACCGCCACCACCGGCATCGCCTGCCCCCGCCTGCCCGCAGCTCATGTGCCGGGCACCACCGGGATGGGCTCCCGCTTGACATTGCTCATGTTGAGCAGACACAAGAAGACAAGTGACGAACAGCCACAGGGAATGCACCCGCTCCTGGGTGATTTATGGCCGTGGCTGCTGCTGCCGGGGAGCTGGGGCAGAGGATGTCTGCGTTTGGGACCCTCCCGCACCCCAGAGAGCCATGGGATGATAGCCCCCCACTGCCGGGGCTGCCTGGTCCTCAGGGCCAACCCGCCCGGGGAGCTCCCGTGGGGCTGCCAGCCCTGCCTGCGCGTCTGCCGGCAGCACTGCACTCGCTAGAGCTGCTCGACAGTGGGAAATAGGCACAAATCTTGTTACACACTGGCTAAGCCTCCCTGGGCATGTTTTCTATAAATCTCTTGGAATTTATTATATGATAACTAGCCTGGAAAAGCTAAATTAAATCCACAGCCAAGAAACTGACTTTCAAGTATGACCTAATTTACTTGCTCGGAGGGGAGGGAGGGAGTGGGGATCCCGGTGCCAGTCATTCCCGGGATGACCTCCYCATGCAGCCGCACACCCCCCGTCCTCCTCCTCACCGTGACTTTGGGGACGGAGCTGCGCAGCCTTTCATGTGTGAGCAGATCTCGCACTCCCACTTGCTGGAACAGCAGCGCCTCGAGGGCTCCCCTGTCAGATGTTTCTCCATTGCTCATCTTCAAGCCTTCCTTTAAGGAGCATTCTCCTCCCGGGGGGGCTCCGGCGGGTTTGGGGATGACGGGGAGCATCGTCGCAGGGGCTCTGCATCAGCGCATTCCTCCATGCTCCAGGCTGCTCCCCGCCATCCCAGCGAGCCTTGTGCACAGCACCTGCACCCTCGTTTGAGGTTCATGGCCGGCAACCCAAAGCCTTCGTGCAAGGCCCCAGTGAGCAAGATGGCTCACAGGGAAGGGAGGTTTAAGGGCAGAGGAGAAAGCAGCAGGGAGAAAATCTGGCTGGGGAAGAGGCCTGGTGGCCGGAGCACGGGTGAGCCCACGGGTGCCCAGAGCGGGTCCCAGCAGCAACGGCTGCACCGGCACGGCCAGACAAGGCATGTTCCCCCAGGACGAGCACCTCCCTCCCTGCGCAGGGGCATGACACATGTCATGGCTGGGGTAACAACCTGACTCCAAACCCCCACGAAAAGCAGCGCAGCCCCAGCACCAAGACCTGTATGTGCCCCAGTGCACCCCAAGGTCCCAGCAGAAACTCCCAGTGCTCCTGCTCTGGACAGGGCACACGTAACGGGCCAGCTCCAGCGCATCACGGTGCTGTGGGGCAGCCCTGCACAGCCCCTCTTCCCACGGTGCTGTAGGGTGCAGCCCCACGCTTCCCCCTCCGGCAGAGTCGGGCAGGACCCTGCATCCCCCTGCCCCGCCGCCCCTGCCCACCCGCTGGGCTCATGCCTCTTTGCAGGAGTGGGTTGTACAAGGCAGGAGCACGTTGCGGGCAGCGCAGGCTGGGCCCGTGGCAAGGGCGACGTGGGCAGAGCGGGACCGCGGTGCTCCGGCAGACCCGGGGGTGGGCTCGGGGCTGGCACGCGGGCGCATGCTGTTGTTCTGGAACGGAGTGCACTGGCAGAGCGGCATGTGGGAAGCTTGCATAATAGTGCCAGCCCACACTACGCCTGCTCCTTCCCAGCATGATCAGCCCCTCGCTTTCATGAGCAATAACATCCACCCAAAGTTTTCTAAAAGACAAAAAAATGCTTCAAGGTGATACACAGAGCTCAGCTGCCTTTGCTGCCTTCAAACTGATTAATGCAGCTGGGGAAATCCATCTGCACAGCCTCTTCGCAGAGGCGAGGCTTCTCTAATCCCCTACTCGGGACGACCTCTGCCCCAGCCAAGGGATGAGGATTCTCAAAATCCTGCTCCCTATTTGATGATTTCCGAGCATGCACTTGGGACCGGGGCCGAGCAGAGGAGCTGGCGTGCGGCAAGCAGCATTGCGAAGCAGGGACGCGCAGCTCCCCAGTGCCAGGACCCCTGAGGTGGGCCAAGACGGCCAGCGATGCACGGCTCCGCCGGCACCCGCTCCCACCCAGGCACTGCCCTCTGCTCACGCCAGCCGGGGGAAGAGCGGTCCCGGCTCTGGGGGTCCGCCCGGGAGCAGCAGCCAGCGGGGCAGTGCGCCGGGAGATGCGTGCAGTGGCAGACGGTGCCACATGGCCTGCCCCTGAGCAGCACCCGTCGCTGACCCTTGCATCGAAAGCGCGGCTGTGACAGCACTGCCACAGCCCCTCCAAGAGCCGCCTGCACCCTCGGGTACTTGCAACGCTGGGAGGAAACGGGGTCGATGGCTCGTCTGGAAAAGAAAGTCACGCTGCCTTTGCTAGGTTTAAATTTTAACTACTCGTTAGGCTGGTGCAAGCTCCCAGTGCAGGCTGGTGTCAGCACGAGGCGGGCTTTTAGTCCATGTAACGCGAACTGACAAGGACGGGTGCAAACCAGACCAAATGGAAACCACACAAGCAGCCGCGGTGGGTTTCTGCAGCACAGTCTGTGCCAAGAGCTGGGTCTTGGCGGGTCCAGCCGGGCTGGGCTGTGCGTGCATCATGCTCACACGCTCCCCTGACCGTGCAGGGGCAACACCGAGGTCCTGCGTGCTCCGGGACCCCCGCACTCCTGCAGCAAGCAGGAGGGCAATGGCTGGGACCGATCCCTGCGAAGCAGTGGGGAGCCCAGCCCGCAGAGCAGGACCAGATGCCCCCACCCCCCGTCCCACGAGGACCGGAGCAGCCATGGCTTCTCCCCACGATGCTCCCCTTCGCCAGGTCATCTCGTGAGAGCCTGGATCTCAGGCACTTGTGACCCCTCAGGTGGGCACRGGATCTGTTCCCAGTGCTGGTGCAAAGCACACGACGCGCTGAATTGCGGGCTGCTGCCCCAGGCACGGCCCGTGGGAAGCAGCAGCTTCATCCTCAACCAAAAACCATCTCCATGTCCCCCCCCTACCTGGGCTGCTCGGTGGGGGCAACGTACCTGGAGGCCAAGAGCAGGTACCTCGTGCTGTGGTCGCAAGTGGGAGCTCACGCTCGCGTTCGCCCCTCGGAGCTGTCGGGAAGAGCCGTCGGGGTCTCACAGCAGCAGCTTCTCAGCCTGAAAGAGAGAGGGAGAGGCTCCAGTCCCGTCCCTGTGTAGGCACTGCTGCTAATAAAGGAGGAGGACGTGGCAGAGCTCGGCGCCTCTGAACACCACGGCTTCCAGGGACTCGCACGTCGCTTGTCCCACTCTTTTAACAGCACAATTATTTCACAGCTGGAGAGCGGCTTTGGAGTGTGACCCGGCTGCCCAACACACACAGAGGCAGCCCAGCAGGCAGGACCCTGCCCACCGGCAAAGCCCCCCAGAGAGGGGGAAGCGTGTCCAGCCCTGGGGAACGGGGCTTGATGGCAAGGGGTGCACGGCGGGTCCCTGGCTCGGGGGTCCCCAGCAGGACCACATCCCGGTCTCCACACTGATGCAGGGTGCTGAGGCTGGTCCTGCCTCCCCGGGGAGCACAAGCCCTGGCCTCAGCAGAGCATACGGGACAGAGACAAGGAAAGGCCAAGGCTTCTTCTAAAGGGAAAAAATAGCCCCCGACCCACCCGTTCCCCCCAAAGGCTCCTCGGAGGCAGCCTGCAGTCCCACGTCACTCTCAGCAGGTCTGGTTTGGTTTTCCCTGACCCAGGTTGAACGGGAGATAATTTAACAGCTTGTCCCCCATTGTAATGGGACTTTTTTCCCGGCTCCCCCCGGGCAGCCCATCCATCACGGCGCCGAGCGGCAACGTCCACCCCACGACCTCCGCCAGGCAGCCCCCCCGCCTGCCGTGAGTTACGACGCCTGCACCGCGTGGTGGGACGGGCTCGGCGCGCTGGCTCCACGCCGGGAGCCGAGATTTATCCCCTCAGTGGAATAGGGGGCAGAGGCCGGGAGATAAGTCACAGCAAAGCTGCAGGAGCGTCTCTCAAGGTCCCCCAAGGTTGGCTCATTAAAAAGCAAGGAGAAGAGGAAAGAAAAAAAATGCCCGCAGTGGTGTGGCTCACAAATCACCCTCCTGCCTTCAAATCAGCCAAAACCAAGAGGGAAGCAAAAGAGAGCCGGCAGCCCCCAGGCCGGGTCTGCAGCAGTCCCCAGGGGAGGCTGCTGGCTGGGGCCGTGCAAAGCCACCAGCATCCCCCAAACACCCGTCCCAGCAGCATCCCAATAAACGAAGCAGCGCAGTGCCCGGATGGGGATGCCACCTCCCAGTGGTGCAGGAGCACGGCAGCCCCAGGGAAGGGGCGAGAGAGCCAGTAAGCAGCTGATGGGCAGCCCACAGAGGCTCTCGGATGCTGGCCAGGGGAGGACGCGGAGGAAGATGGGCAGAGGGGTCCCAAACACGGCACAAAACTGCCCCTGCGGCTCCCCAGCCTCCCGGGGGAGGAGACGGCCAGGGCTGCCGGGTGGGCACGCTCCTGCAGCCGTCTCCATCGGCGCAGAAAGCAGGCGTGCAGCCCGCGGCTCGACAGTCAGCAGGTGCCCTCGGCCCCACATCGCCGCCCTTCCCACAGCCCCACCAGTGACACCCGTCTCCCACTCTTCGGGCTCCAGCATCCCCGGCCACCAAGCAGCGACAGACACCTCCGGTGGCACGCGTCCCCCGGCCCCAAAAGCAGGCTGGAGCGCACAGACACACTGGGACCCAGCTCTGGGGTGCAGCCGTTGGGCTCTGCCGCAAAACCCAGGCACGCCAAGCACGCTGCCGGGAGCAGGCACCATCCCCACGATGGGAACCCATCACCACTTTTGGGGAGAGACCACAGAAAATCCCCAGAGAAACCAGGAACAGCACAGAAACTCCCCAGCCTCCCCAAACTTGCTGGAAGTCCCCTTCCGCCTCATTAGTCCTGCTCATTAGGCTTTGCTCCTGATTAGCATGCAGAGCTAGAGCACAGCTCAGCGCAACTTCACGCTCCCCAGCCCCTCCATCCTGGTCCCCTCTAACGGTGGTCTGTCACAGCCACACCCCCTAATCCCCCCAGCGCAGGGGCCCCCCCTTTGCTGTCCTCTCCCGAAGGCAGCTGCTGTCGCAGCCCCTCTTCTCTCCGCCTTAGCTTATTTGTGTGTTACCAGGAACCACAGTGGAGCTGGGGGGGTCAGCAGGGATTCAGCCATCCCGGCCTCTGAGGGGCTTTTTAATCACGCACACGTCTCCCCTCCACTCACCCCCGATGCAGCCCCACCCCGCTCGCCAGCTGCCCCCGGCACGCATCGCCAGCCAGCCACAGAACGGAGTGGGCAGACAGGACAGGCACCTCCATGCTGCCCAAGCCAGCATCGGGCACTCCGCATCCCCTGGGAAAAGCAGCCGGCGAGCCCAGCATCTCCGGGGGAACTGGCCCAAAGCAGGTGCTTGAGGCACGAGACGTATTTAAGCCTGCGAGGGAGCTGGGCGTGAGGGCTGGGAAGAACGTGAGGATCATCTCCTCCGAGTTCCTGCACCACATAGGGCAAAGAACTTCACCCAGAAATCCCTGAAATGGCAGCTCCGGCCTGAGCCCAGCTTCACCCTCAAATCACTTCCCCCGGGACTTCAGCAACCAAGAGCCCTCTCCCCCCAAACCCCAGCCCAGCGCTGGGCAGCACTGGAGGCAGCACCCCTGGGTTTCCTCCCCAACACCTTATTTCCAACACAAACTCATTTAGCTACAGCTTCCACGCTCGCATTGCGGGGTTTATGCAAGACCGAAAAAACCCCATGCACACGCAGCGAGCGCAGGACATGATAAACACAGGGAAAACCCAACAGCGTCCCTAAAACAAGATGAACACAGTAATATTTTTTCAGCACCTTCTATTTTCAAAAGCAAACCCACATGTGTGCAGGGGGACGGGGCGTGGGACCGGCGGGGCCCCGGCAGCAACCCTCGCCCGCCGGAGCCAGCCCCGCTCCTGCAACGTGCCCCTGCAGGGAGAGCGGTCCAGCCCCAGGAGGGGTGTGAAAGCAGATTGCCGATCCCCACGGGGCATCTCCCCCAGGAGCCACCGGGCTTTTACTACACAATAAAACATTGCGATTAGATCTACAAGCCAACCCCTCGAAGGCTAAGAGGTTTTATCAAAGCCAGCAGCACCCCAGGGAGGAGACGGAAAGGTCAGGGCAGCTGCCCGCAGCATCCGCAATCCCAGGGCCTGCTGCAGCTGTGGGGGGGGTGCGGGACCAGGGCTGCACCCGCTCGTTTTCAGGAGACTGAGCCCCTGCCCCCACGCTCCCAGGAGGATGCTTGGCCCCGGCCCCAGCCCAGCGCGGTCTGTCGGACTTCACCCTGGCAGTAGGGTGACGGAGAAATCCCCCTTGGCAGGGCAGTGCTGGAGGGGATGGCCGGCAGGGCTGTGAAGGCGAATAGCCGCAGTGATTTTTCCCTTGGTTGCAGAGGAGGGGGAGAGCAGAATTTTCTTTCAGCAGAAAACGCACTGAAGCAGCACTCCGAGCCTGTGCAGCCTGAGATACAGCTCCTGCTCCAGCCCAGATCAGGAGCTATTTCCCACTTATCTGTGCCGAGCCTGATATCTGTGCAGCAGAATACAGCACTTGGTAATAGGATTTTGATGCTAAACAGAAGATGTTTTTTCCCTGAGTCTCACTTACGTCACACCTGGAGGTATCCATGGCCATAGAGGTGACACAGAGGAAGGCTAAAGAGTTTCAACTCTTGCACTGAGGGAGCAGCTTCTCCTTTAGCTGCAAAACAGCAGAATTAAAGCAATCTAATATTAGCTGCCTGCTTCGTGCCCCGACTCCAGCACAGTCCTGGGGAAAGGAGGGAGAAGAGCACATGCCTGCTGCAGCATCCCCGCAGCACCACTGACCCCCCCGGCTGGCAGGACCCTGGTCCTGCCCACAACCCCCCCGCGGGAGCAGGCAGAGCCCTCCGGCCCCTGGGGCTGTGCTGGGGGCTGGAGCCAGCCTGGCCGCCCACCGCCGGGTTGGGGGGAGCCAGCACCCTGCGGGCATCACCCACTCCCAGTGCTCCCCCGGGCCCGGGCTCTGCTGTCAGCTGCATCCCGCACCGCGGGGACCACCCACGTACAGCAGCAGCAGCAGCACGCAGCTGCCTCAGGGAAAGGGGAGGAAGGCTTGTCACCTCCCTGCCACCCTCCTCCTCGTCTGAGCGAGAGGAAGGTCCCACGCACCCCCGCTGCCGGAGCTGGGAAAGTCTCTGCCTGCCACAGACAAAACCAAAGGGATGGGAACCACCCCCGCCAGGCGCGGGTGACATCTCACCCGGGGGAATGCTGCCGGCGCGGCGTCGGGGCTGTCACCGCCTCCCACGGTGCAAACCGGGCAGACGAAGGGCACTTGCAGAAAAGCACCGGGCTGGCAGCTCTGAGCACCCGCAAGTGGTGGTGGGGAGAGGAAAGTCCGGCCGAGGCCAGGCCAACCGTCAGCGTGCCGCGGCTGGGCTCCGGCAGGCTCGAGTGGCCAGGCTGAGAGCACACACGCTAAGAGGTAYGCATGCTGCTCGCGGGGTGCACGCTGCTCTCGCGGGGTGCACCACAGCACTTGAGAAGCCCCTGAACTGGCTGTGAGCAGGCACGGGCTGAGCAAGCTGGAAGAAAAGTGCTCATTAGGAATGAAGCAGGGAGGCAACTCAAGGCGCTCGGGGAGCAGGATGCGTCCTGCTCGTAGCATTTGCATTTTCCTAGCCCAGCTCCAGAGAACAGGGAGTTATCACAGCCTTAGTAAAGAGCCCCACTGCACTAAAGGTGCATTGCTACTAGATAAAAGAGCCAGGAAAGAAGTGAAAGACAGGAGCGGAAGGAGAAACCATCTTGAATAAAAGGATGGAGAAAACAGTCCCGGGAAGTGCCGCAGGAGCCATCAGCCTGGGGCGGGGGACAGAGGGGATCTGTCAGCCACCCCCGGCCCCCACCGCCAGCCGGGAAGGCAGCCTGTGGGGCACGACCCACCCCGCCTTCACAGCTCTACAGTCCTCCTGCAATTTTGTTCTCAATTTTGCAGTTAGGAACATCACCCTCTACCTTTTTATTCGTCCCCTGATGCTCCGAGGCGGCGCGGTGGCTGTGAGCGGCCAGGATGCTTCACCACCCACCTCCAGCGGTAGGAGCGGGGGCCCAGGCAGGGCTGCGGGTGCCTGCTCCCCCGGGGCAGCCCTGGGAACCCCAGGGGCTGGGGCACAGCTCCCACCGAGCCCGAGAACTGCTTTGCAGATGCACCCTGCCGCTCTGGCACGGGCAGCGGTGACAGCCCCCAATGTCCTGCACCACCATGGCAAGAGGCCCCGGCACTGGCGGTGACAGCCACCAGCTCACCCGCGCCCAGGGAAGCGGGTGCCCATGCCAGCCCCGCTCCGGCTCCCCCAAGGAGTGCCCGCAGGGAGGGAAGCACGGCACCGCGCAGGCGAGGCAAGGCAGCGGTACCGCCGAGCCACCGCAGACCCCGTCCTGCATGGACCGCACTCGGGCAGCGTGTGCCCAGGAGCCGGGGCAGTGTGGGCGTGGGCAGCACCTGCTGCAGGGGGACAGGGATGCCAAGACGACGGTTGCAGCCTGTTTTTCTGCACAAGTGCATTAAGTATTCTGCACAGCACTTTTGCTGTAAATCACTTCCTATTCAGGCTCACTGCTGAGGGTCTCTGAAGGTCGATTTTCCATGGTTATGACAACAAAAACTAAAATTGGGTCAAACCTGAAAGGTATTATCTTCCTCCAAGCTGCTAAATGCACAATAGTAATGAGGTTGGTTAAGCAATTCACCCACAGACTGCATTATTTGCTCTGAAGATGTATTAACCAGTTAAATGAGCGTGATAAGGCAGCTCTGCTTATTTCTCCCACCAGCCRCACAGAAGATCTGAGGTTCTGGGTCTCCGCATCCCGGCTAATAACCGAGACCGCAGACACGCTGACAAAGGTGGCCAGCGCCGCGGCGCTCCGGGCCAGGCTCTGCCCAGCCTGACCCGTGGGAACACAAAGGGAACTTTAAAGGCATCCAGCRGCTGAGAGCCATTTGAAAAAATAATTTTATTTCCTCCCTCCCCTTTCTCTTTCTTCTTCTTAAATGCTCTCCCCCATCCAACCTCCTGATGAAGGAGCACAAACCTGCTGTCCACCGCGGCAGAGGCAGCTTTTAGCAGCAGCCCCACTCCAGGACAGGGGTTTATCCCCGGCAAATGCGCGGCCGACCCAGCTGCTCAGCGGCTGCTCCTGCTGCTGCCGGGGCGCGGGACTCGGGGGTCAAAACCCACAAAGCTCACCCACCTATCTCAGGGTGCTGCTCCTCACACGTGTCGGAGGACGCCTTGCAGCCGGTACCCAATGGATGCTGGAAGCTGCCCGTGCCCATGCCAGAGCTCTCCATACCCACTGCGGTGGATAAGGGGCAGCTGGCCAGGGCACCCACCCTGGAAGCCTCCATCCCAACGGGGCAGCGGTGGCGGTTGAACATTTGTTTTTACAGGATTTCTGCTGTTTTTCCTAAAACAAACACCCATTAATGTAAATATAACTGATGTAAACAAGCACGACCCTAAAATCCACGTGCAGCTGTATGTAACAGGGGAGAAGGAGGGAGGGAAGGAGAAGAAACACTTTAATTAATCCCTAAAATGAATGAGATGGAAAAACTTGAACTGCACAGAAAGCATCTGGTACTGCTGCAGAAAGGGACTGCCCAGGACGCAGGGTCGCGCTCTGCCGCGTAACGCCGCCGGTGCTGCCGGCTCCCACACCAGACACCCCACGGCACCAGCCCACCGGTGGGAGAGCCACGCCACATCTGCACCACCCGGGGAGGGGAGACCGCGGCGGTGCCGGTCCCATGTGCTGCAGCCCCGAAGCCCCAAGCTGGGCGCATCGCAGTCCTGCCTGCCCAGCTGCTGGCTCCCCAGCTCAGCTCTGCTCCAGTGGGAGGCCGATCGGACGACACCTCGGTTCTCCTGTCCATCTCCAGGCGGGCAGAAGGGGCCGCCCAGCTCTCCTGGAAGCTGGGTACCCGCAGCCCATGGCCCCGTGGTCCTACCAGGACAATCGCCCGGTGCAATTTCAAGGAGTTTGCACAAGAAGGGGCTCAGCAGACCTCGGGCTCTCATGGGCCGTGGGAGCCAAACCCTCCCACCCCCCGCCAGGCTGGTTTTCACAGCACGGTGCCCGAACAGCTGCTAAGGGCAGCTCTTGGGGTAGGCGGCGGGTAGGAGGGCAGAGAAGAAAAAAAAGCTGGGTGCTGCAGCACAACGGCCATGTCCCTCATGAGCTGCCCACGGGTCCCTGGCTCCATCCCCAGCACAGGCAGGGTTTTTGGGGCGCTGAGGAGGCGCGTCTGCAGGACCTCCACAGGCAGCCTGCCTCATGGGAGGACGGGAGACCAAGGGAGGTGGCAGGAGGCTTCCACCACCTGCAAGAGGGACCCAGCCACCAGCCGGGGAGCACGCAGAGGAAGCACGGAGAAAGCCTCGGTGTGTCTCTCCTGGTGATCCAGCTGGTGCTTTGCCAGGAGGAAGTAGCTGCATGGAGAAACGCCAGCACTTTCTAGCACAGAAGGATGAAGGTATCCTGAAGTGGGATCTGTGTTGACAGAAGCTCTGGGACCAGCACTACGACCTCCATGAGCCACCTCCCGTGTGACTGAAACACGGCTGTGAAATGGTACCTGAGGAACAAGGGGGAGAGAGACCACGGAGCAGATCCGAGGAGCTCCAAGAAGGGAGGAAAAGGGCTGTTTTATGAGGCTGGCAGGGGTCAAACAGAGAGGCATCAGCAGATCTGCACAGTGTAACGGAACAGCAGTGATCCACACAATGAGCTCTTCCAGGCTCTTCCAGCCTCCACCACAAGCTGCTGGTGCACCAGGCAGCTTATCAGGACCAGCTATTTGAAGCCAAATGCAAAGAAAGTCGGATGAACTGGAAAGACAACTTTGGTGTTCCTGTCTTTTTAAGGTCTGCAACTCCAGACCACACGCAGGATCTCCTGCTGAGAGCAGAGAGATGGAGCCCAACCTGGAGCATCACCTCCAGAGCTTGGAGCAGGGGGTGCCCTGGGGCTCCGCAGCACACGGCGAGTGGAGACACGTGGTGCCCAAAGCCACACAAGGAGACCCAGTCTTGTGCACCGGTGCCAGGGCCCCTGGCAGAGGGTAGAAGGTACTACAGGGCCAAAATGCCACCACATAGAGGATCCAAGATGCAAGAGAGAGGAGACCTGTCTTGCCTCTGCCGGGCTCTGGACAGGCATCACCCCAGGAGAGCTGTGGGCAGCATCAGCCAGCTTCGTTGCCCGTGACGCTGCCTGCCCAGCGGGGCGAGGGGAAGGAAGAGGGAGAGACCATACCTGAGGCTCGTGAGAAACTGAAAGGGCAGCAAGGACCTGAGCCAGCCCCCTGGCAAACCCAACCGCTTCACCCTTTCCCACAGAGACGCCCCAGCCCTCGGCCCCCACACCAAGGGCTGGGACTGCACCGTGCCGCTGTCCTGGTGGGGAGAGGCAGGAGGACCTGAGCTCTGCCAGCATTGCCCTCCCCAGCGCAAGCAGAGGCAGGTTGGCACGCAGCCTGGCATCGCTCTCCAGCCCRATCACACCAAGCCCCTGCGAGTTGCACAAGGTTCCCGCGATCATTCCCGATTCCGGCAGCCTGCCCGTCCGCCAAGCCATGCCTGCACCCCTACCCTGCCCCTGCCTGCACACACACACCAGGCCCTCACGGTGACACCTCAGCTACCCAGGGATGTGTTCATCAGATCCGTCCCACTCCTCCTCTCCTTAAGGATCTCAAACCTTGTCCCTTGCCATCGGCCACTCACTGGCCATACTTTAGAGAAGCTGCCTTATGATCAGCCGCTGGAAACCCCGTGGGGCCGGGCACCAGGGAATGGGGGAATCCCTCATTCTGGCTCGAGGTGGACTCCTGACCCCCGGCCGCCCCATGGGACAGCCGCCGCGCTCAGCCCCAGCACACCAGCGGCTCTGACCATGCTCGCGCTCCGTCCCACAACTACGGCAGCCCGGGATGGGACTGCAGTCCTGCTGCTCCGAGCCAGCCAGGTCCTGAGGGACCGTCCTTGATCCCAAACCTGGAGAGCGAATACACGACACGGCTCCTCCCAGAGCAATGCCAACCACCAGCACTGCTCCTCCAAGAGCTACAGAAGCTTTTCGGGTTCACCTGCCAGCTGCGGCCCCAGCACACCACGAGTCGGCTGCACCAGCAAAATGCAGGCGCATCACCGGCTCCGGTGCCCACCTCTGCCATGGTAGTGGAAGGCCAGCCCGTCCCGGCACAGCGCTCTGCTCTGGGAAGCGCCAGCCCCTTATTTTTTCCTTACCTTGGCGCAGCATTCATGCTGCCGAGGCTCCTCGGCAGCGAACGCTCAGGAATGGGCAGGCGGGACGATGGCACCCCCCAGGACTCGCCCAAGCACCAGTGCCGGTGCCGCACAGAGCTCCGCACCTTGCCAGCCCTCCTGGCTGCCACACGGGCGTGCAGCTCCTGGTGCTGCCTTTGGAGCCGGCTGCTGCAGTGCACGCATCCTCCCCCCTGCCCTTTCCAACGCCACCGGTGATGGGAGGGAGTTAGAAATGCCAGGAGAAGCATTCCTCATTTTGAGAAGCCGGATCATCTGAAGACTGGCAACAGCCCAGAGCCTGGCGAGACAAGCCCCAGATTTATGACCGGCGTGGACGAAGAGACAGAAGAGCTTTAGTGAACCTGGTTAAGACCCCATGGGAAAGCGACAGTGAGAGATCTGAGTGACCCGGCAACTCCACCTCTCCATGGGAAAAACAAAAGCAACACAAGAAAGGAGCCCAACAGCCCCAGGGACCGAGGGGAGGGGACAGGGCGCCCGGGTCCAACAGGACACACATTGGGACACTGCACCCTGCTCGGGGAGCGGGGACCAGGCAGATGCTGGGACAGCAAAGCATCGCTGCTGGAGCACCCTGCGCTGCCTGCGGCACTGATCCAGCCTCCCCCCCCCACCTCCTCCTCCTCCTCCAGGGCTTCTTCCTCTCCTTCCCCTCTTTGTCATTCCTCTCAGCTCACGCCTCTTCTCTGCTCTCCTTCAGCTGCTCGCAGCAATAATCCAGGGCACTAACGCCCCAGCAGATTGCTCAGTGCCGCTCCCCGGCTGCTGCTGACCGGGGTTTTAATGACTCCCCCGGCCACAGCAGGGGCTGATCCCCACCTCCACCGTCTGCCAGCAAGGCTCCCCGCTCTTCCTCCTTTGTGAAACACTTGCACCTAATGAGGCCCGGGCACACTGCAGGGATGAGCGAGGAGCATCCACCACCTCCAGGCTCAGCGGGGGCTCAGCCCAGGATCTGCTCTCACCTCGCGCCCGGGCTTCTCAGCCGCCCCGGGAACTCGCGTAATCCCCTCCGAAGCCCCGGCACCGCAGGGCTACCCGGCCCCCCAGGACAGGCGAGCGCAGCCAAGGGCACCAATGCAGCAGAGCTGGAGGGGCCGCAGGCTGATGGCACGCCACGTATTCCTCGGGGATGTGGAAGGGACAACTGCCGCTCAGTGTCGGTCAGACGGATGCTTCTCAAAGCATCGTGGCACAGGGCTCTGCAGAGGCAGGGACCCAGCAGGGGACCAAGGCTCTGCCTGCCCAGAGGACGGGCAGCACCCTGGGCTTCAGCTGCCCACGTGCCAGCATCTGCCCACTCTCATCACGGCGTGAGCACCGTGCCGAGGGCTAAAGCTACCAGCAAGAGCAGCGCAGGGTTCCAGTGCGGGACAGAGAGCAAGGATCTCCTCCCCAGCAACGAGGCCGGGTATTGCCCAGGGGGACCTCATGAAGTTCAGGAAGGAAAATGCCGAGCCCTGTCTCCAAAGCAGAGCTGCCCGCAGCCGGCCAGGCAGGATTGCACTGCCAGGGGCAGAGGGATGAGCCAGCAGCATGCCCGCCACGGCCGGCCCTGCCATCGCCCCCCGCAAGGCCACATCTGGATCCTGTGTCCAGCTTTGGGCCCGCAGTGCAAGGGACTGATGTACTCGAGCGAGTCCAGCAGAAGGCTACGGTGATGGTCAGAGGCTGGAGCACAGGAGAGGGATGCAGAGGGAGGTGGGGTACTCAGCCTGGAGAAGGGGAGGCTCAGGGGCACGAGTGGGGTTATGGGGAGGACAGAGCCAGGGCAGGCAGCAGGGAGGGCAGTGGAGCTCCATCTGCAATATCGTATTTCCCCACCAAATCTTGCCATCCACATCAGCAAAGAAATTGTAGAGGCAAGCAGCAGCCACCATCCATGAACCACAAAGCACACGCAGTGCCAACTGCCGGCAACCGCAGCCAGCCGGTCCCCTGCCCGGCATCACTGCCAGCACCCTGCCCAGCATCGCCACGTCTCGGYGCCTGCCCCAGCTGCAGGGAGGAGAAGCAGACGAGCCCAGGGGCGCAGGGGTTACCCCCCTGCAGCCTCCAGCCCGGCCTGACCCCTTGCAGCCCGGCACACCGCTCGCTGCCAGGCTGCAGGTCCCTGCGTCCTGTCCTTTAATTAACATTCCACATGTAAAGTTGGGATTGTAATTACTGCAACTGATTAACAGGCCGAAGGTAGCCCGCCTCCGAGGGAGCAGATTAGCAGAGGCTCTCTCGAGCTCCTGCTCTCACCTCGGCACTGTCAGTGCATTTTAAGCAGGGGCCTGATGCCCCGCAGTCAGTGATTAATGGGCGAGCTGGGCAAGGAGGACGTGCAGTGGCTCCGTCCCCGCTGCTCTTCCCACACTCTTGCCGGGGCAGGATGGGACGGGGCTCCAGCAGCCAGGGGCCATCAGAGGGGAGGATGCCGGGCAGTGATTCCCAGAGCCTCCTCTCCCCACTGCTGGCACAGCCCCTGCCCAGGCACCGGCACCAGGCAGGGAGAAGTAGAATGTGATTCCCAGGAAGCCGAGGACCTTGTGCATGGAGAGGGGAGCACCAGCTCAGATCCGCAGAGCAGAAACGAGACCCCCTGAGAGCAGCTCCCTGGCAGAAGAGGCAGCAGCACGTGGGCAGGAAGCGATGCTGCCAGATACCTGCCTGTTCTCACGTGCGCTGGTCGTGCGGCCATTTCCCCGGGGTCTGGCTCTAACTTGGCCGGAGCAGGGTGCTCGAGGCTCAGCCCAGCCAGAAGAGTCCTCGCCGCTGGGGCTGTGGTGCAGGGAGCTCACACCTCCCCCACGAAATGTTCCCCTTAACGAGCTATTGCAAAAAATTAAGCAGCCAGGGAGAACTCCCCTCGTCCTGGCTACTTGTCACCCCAGGATGCAAGTCACTGGCCTGCTCCCACCCCAGGGTCTGCAGAGCCGTGGGGCCAGGGTGTCCCGTGGGGCCAGGGTGTCCCGTGGGAGCGCACCCCTCACCTCCCATCAGGGCTGCTCGCAGCACAAAGCAGCAGGAAGGGAGCCCAGCCCTGCCCCACGGCAGCCCCACAGCACCCAGCCCTGCCCCGTGGCAGCCCCACACCCGGACAGCCCGACTCCTCACCTCCCTCCTGGTTCCTCCTCTGGCTCAGCCCACGCTGGTGGCATCACCCGGCCGCTAAGCCCTGCCCCAGGGGTGCCACAGCCACCTCCAGCAGCGGGCAGAGCCGCGCCAGCGCTCGGACACGCGCCCCTTCCCCTGCAGGGCCAAGCCCAGCCTGCGCCGTGGCTCCACTGCTGCCCAGCCGCCCCCCGCCAAGCCGAGCAGCTGCTTGGCCGGAGCCCCCGCACTTTTTGGAAGTGAAAACGCATGAGAACGTCCCATGTCCCCAGCTCGCCCCTTCCCGGCTCACCCGCGGCTTCGGACCCCACGCTGCTCACCCATGATCGACCTGGGGTGCGCAAAGGGGAGCCACCAGCAGGAACGCGCCCAACGCGACTCCACTAATTATGAGCAGATAAGGCTATCAGCTGTAATTAACCACTATCCACAGGCAGACCACTTGGCTGCAGAGACTTTCTTCCCTTCTTTTCCCCAAGACTGCAAAATAAATTATCTTGCAAAGTTAGCAGAGGCTGAGCTATGGAAACAATTAAACAAAAATTAAATCTAATTCATTTATACTCTGAGCACAAAGTGGATAATGTGGGGGTTTTCTTCTCTCTCCTCTCTTTGCCTTGGTGTTACAGAGGACTATTATGGGAAATTAATCACAGGGAAAAGCAATGAACGTGATCTATCGCTCTTTAAAAGTGCACTGTAGTGATTATATAAAAATCTATTAGAGAAGCCAGGAAATAGAAGAGTGACACCATTTAAAAGGAAAAAGGAGACAGGGTTGGTGGCAAAGGGATCGATTTCTTAACAGACGGATCCATGACAGAGGGAGCGGGAGGAGGTCAGACCCGCACCACCGCAGACCCCGGGGGCGGCTGTGCAGACCGTGGCCAGCCCCTGCACCGGGACGGCTTCGCACCCCCGAAAACGCAGCCTAATGCCCCACAGCAGAGCTGGGGCTGCCACTGCAGGAAGGGCTGGCCCCGTGGGCTCGGGCCTCCCACCAAGCACCGTCCCGCGGTGCCTGCTGCCAGCATGGGCGCACCATGGCAGCGTACACCCCCTTGGCTCCAAGGTTTGCCGCACTCGCAGGTGCTGCACAGGCCCTTTGCCTCGGCACGTCCTCCCGTCCCCTGAGGGCTCCGGCGCTGGCCAGTGGCTGCCGGGGACAGAGCACAAAGCCCGGGCRACGGCCAGAGCAATATCAAGCAGCCAGCTCTGGGGTGCGAGGATGCCCGTGGGAGGGAACGGCACGGCACCGGCCGAGCACGGCTGTCCGGCCATCGGCCGCCAGCAGAAGATGCTGAGGAGAGTGCAATGCCAGCAACACCAGCAGCAGCACCAACAGTGGATAACAGCCCTGCCTGGCACAGCCCCAATGCCCACCCCAGCCGTGGGGGTCCCAGCTGGAGGCAGCACCAGCAGCTCACAGACCCCGGCAGGCTGGGGCAGAGCCGGACCCATTCGGCTGGCTCCAGCTGCTCCTCCACGGACACGGCCCTGGGTTTCACTGCCCAAACAAGCAGCGCTTCGGCCCCTTCTGCCTGCACAAGGACGGCMGCCCCCGCGCAGCTGCAACATCACATCACACCCCTCACAGCTCGGGGGGATCCTGGCACTGCCCCCCATCTGAGGGGTCCCCAGGAGAGCGACCCCCATCATTAACGATGATTGCAAGAGCAGACCCTCACTGCACCGGCAGTAAACAAGGCAGGACCCTGCCCAGCCGCCCCCAGCACCGCCGGCCCCCAGCGCACACTCGGCTGTTTAACGGCTGCGATAAAACCTTCGCTGAGGCAGATTCCACCATAAATCCTGGCCCGCAGCGGGGCCGGCCCTGGGCCAGCCTGACGCTTTAACGACACCATCAATCCCCAAGGAGCCCGAAGCGGAGCGGGGGGATGCGTGGGCTCCAGCCCCGGCACACGGCCAGGCAGGGCTGAACCCCCCCGACCCTGTGGTGAGGGGGTCAGGGCTGACCCCGAGCCCCGCAGGGAGCCGTCCTGAGGCCGGATCCGCAGCCGCCTGGGAGGGGACAGGGCATCGCTCTGAGGGGCCCCAGCACAGTGCCGGCGGGTGCCGCACCTCGGGGCTGAGGCTGCGGTGAAGTGGCGATCGGCCGCTCAACTGCGGGTACACGACGGGCAACCCCGCGCCAATGGGCTCGCCCACAGTCGCCACAGCCTCCCGGGGCCATCACCCCTGAACCAACAATTACAAGCTCTCCACTTCTACATTAACGCAGGCAAATGCCTTTATGTGAATTTAATGGAAGTTTCTCCTCCCCACCAGGCAAATGCAAGCCAAACACACCACTTTCTCTCCAATGCATCTTTTCAACGATTTGGAAAAAAAAGGTGGAAAAAAAACCCCTTTGATCTCAGCAGCCCATTTGTTTAGCCCATGCCGGGATTTAATTGAGAAGGGATGTCCTTGAATAAATGCGGAGATGTCCTCGCTCCCCGGGAAGTCTGCTGCGAGTTGTGCAATCCACTGTATGAGGTTTTCTGCTCATCCAGGGATATTCTGGGACAACACAGCCCCAGGGACGCTGCCACACATTGCCCATCCAGCCCCTGTACTGCTCATCACCGGGCACCCCAGCGGCGAGCAGGCTGCCGCMCTACGGGGCCAGGCGAGGGAGGCACCAAGCCCCGAGGGATGGGTGCTCCCAGGGCTGGGGGACACCGCTCTGCCCCCAAACCCTGCATGGAGGGGGCGTGGGGGGCCAGCTCCCCATGGCCACCGGTGCCCCACAGGGACACATCCAGAGGCTGGTGCAGCCACGCGCCTCTGAGCCCGGTGGGATGAGGACCGGGGCTTGCTTGGCGCTGGCAGAGGGGCTGCAGGTGGGACGCACCGCCCTGGAGAAGCCAAGTTACGGCACGACAGAAGGCAAGGGGCAGCCTGTCCCCGAGAGCTGGCACTCGCGCCCGGGGTGCCGGCACCATCCCCTGGCAAACACCTTCCATGCTGCCAGCCTTGGCAAGAGAGGAGGAGCCGCAGCAAAGAGCCCGTCAGCCCCGGCGGGGAAGTCGGCATCGCCGGCCGCAGCAGGCAGCTTCCTGCTCATTTCCTCCCAGCCTGCCTGCGGGCTGCCGGCCCCTGCCAGCGCTGAGCACCATGGTCCCCCCATCACTCTTCTGCCAAGTCCCTCCTGGCAAGGGGCAAACACATCCCTCCTGCCCAGCCCGGCTTTTAGCAGCCGCAAAGCCTTGAGCCAAGGAAGGGAACCAGCCCTGGGGATCACCCTGCGCCTGCACACCTCCAAGGAGAAGCGGAGAGGGGCAACGAAGGCRGGGAAGGGGGTCCCTCGGTGGTAGCACTGTGCCCGCAGATTTGGGTCTTCTCACCTCCTGCCCCTCCGCCCCTGCCCAGCGCAGCCTGTGTCAGGCACTGATCAGCCGGCACCCTCCTCCTCCTCGGCGCAGCCGCGTGGGTGTCTTTCCACCACGCGGCTCCTGCCACAAGGCTCCCTAGCTGGGGAAGCGCCATGCTATTTTAATCCGGCACTCTCCCATCCATCCCAGCGAGCCTG
This sequence comes from Phoebastria nigripes, assembly GCA_035582835.1. Taxonomy (NCBI): domain Eukaryota; kingdom Metazoa; phylum Chordata; class Aves; order Procellariiformes; family Diomedeidae; genus Phoebastria; species Phoebastria nigripes. The sequence continues at coordinate 736,995 of JAYKAV010000223.1, forward strand.
GCTGCAAGCGCAGCCCCGGGAGAGCTCTGCCCCCGTGTCCCCGCAGCCGGCCAGGGACAGAAAAACGCCCCGAGGATGTGCTCGGACAAGGAGGGGGCTGGAGGGCACCAAACCCAGGGACGGGGCTGCCTGCAGCCCACCCGCTGCCACCTTGCCCCCGTGCTGCCACCACAAGAGAAGTTGCAAGTGCAAAGCTGCAGCTGCGGGCTGGGACGTGTCCCCCTTTTTCCTAGGGGCTGGCTGCACGCTGCGTGGGAACAGGGAGCACGACTGGGGGGTGTCCTTGGTCCCGCCGGACAGCAGAAGTGATTCTGACCATGGAAGGAAATTAATGGTGATAAAGGTGAGCACAGGGAGCTACAGGAGAGGACACAGGGAATTCCCAGCTCATTAAAGCATTGGCATCCTTCAGCCCATGGTAACAGCAGCTCCTCGTCTCCTCATTTGTTAAAGTTCTTGTCCTCCCCCTCCCCAGGAGACCTGCGCTCAGCTCTGCAGCCATCCCACCAGCAATCCCACAGCCATCCCACCAGCCATCCCACCAGCCCAGCACCCCCGCGGCCAAGCCCCACCACCGGCATGTGCCAGCACAGAGCCGTGGGGTGCTGCGACCGGGGGATGCTGGGTCCCCGCGCAGTGCCCGGGCTGCAGCTGCACCTGCAGAGCCCGGGGTTCTGCGAGCGGAAGGGGAGCAGGAGAGCTCTCAGCCCCTGGACTCCGCTGGCTGAGCTGCGGCTAAAGGCGAGCTGATTAAAGCAATTAGAATTTTAAATAGTAACAGCAGAGTGGCTCATCAGCACTGAAGAGGCAGTCAAATGACGAGTCTGAGGATCCTATTTAGGGATCTCAGTTGGCTGAGGATCCTAAGCAAGGCCCCAGGGCTCCCTTGCAACAAGAGGGGTCCAGCCAGCTGCCCAGCACAGGGGGGTCCCAGGGACCCCACGGACCCTACAGCCTCCCCAGCACCCACCCGGGCACACGGAGCAGCCTGGCCAGGGGGTGCCAACGGGGACAGCCCTCTGCACGCAGCCAGCTCCATCCCCTGCCCTGCGGCCACAGCCAGGGAGGGGACCGCGTGGCGGGGGCACTCTGCGGCACCAGTGCCCTGGGCACCCAGCGCTCCCACGGCGGCTGTGCCGGGCTGCGTGGCATGCCAAGGAGCGCCCGGCTGCCCACTCCTCCCTTTCCTTGAGCTTGTTGTTTATTCTCTCTAATAAAGGCTCTGGGAAGGGAACGTGGAAGGAATTCAGCAGCGCTTCTCAGGAGACAGCTCTGCACACCAGCAACCAAAAAGTACCTTTTGCAACAGATAAAGCACAACACAGACATTTTGTCTGCTCGGACTCAAAGTCTGATATGCCAGAGATTTAAGGCAGTCTGGTGGGAAATCCGCCTATTTTGGTGTATACAAATCTCCAATCACAAAGGAATCTGGATACAAATACAGATGCAGGAACAACATAAACAGCCGTGAAATGCTCCATACACTTCCCTCTGCTCTCTGATTTCCTACACTTACATTCGTTCCTYGCTGTTGCTGGCTGACTCTGGGGTGCAGATGGGTGCAGCGCCCAGCCCAAGCGCCTGCTGGGCCCAGCGCCTGGGGATGCGGCCCCCAGGGACAACGGGAGCAGCGGGGATGCCTGCAAGGAGCTTCCCAGTCCCGTCCCGATGGGCACTGCAGCCCGGGAGCAGGCTGCTGCTCCACACCCACCCCGTCCCCGCTCCTGCAGCTCCATCCCAGCCAGACGGCATCACCACAGAGGGGCTCAACGCTCCAGGCTCCCTGGGCATGGGGGCACACGGCTGTACGTGGAACTGTGCCTGTGCCGCAGCCAGGGTGGCAGCGACAGCTCACCTGCAAGCAGGGCAAAAAGCCATGGCCTTGCAGGGGGGCAGGCAGGGGGGCAGGCAGTGCAGGGGAGCACCGACACAGGGCTGGACCCACTCGCTCTCAGATGGGGGAAAAAGGAAAAAAGAGAAAAGGGCAGGAGTGGGGAGGGGAGGGCAGGAGCTGCAGCCTGAGCACAAGCCACTTGCCTACTTTCTTGCAAGCTCCAAGATGCTGTGGGAGGGTACTGGCACAGGCATATTACATTTATTTATAGGCATTTCTGTGGCACTCAATTAAACGCTGTGGTGGAGATATTGCAGCGTGAAGAGTATTTAGAGCCGTTTAACACCTCTTAGTCGGCAAAAGCCCATCTGATTCCTGCAGCGAATTGGGAAAGTGCACATAGCAAGGGCAAGAGCAAGGAAGACTGCCCCTTCCCAACCCCATCCCCACCTGTGAAGAGAGACAGGATCACTGCACTCGTGCCAGTGCATCCATGAGCCTCGCACGATGCTCCACTGCTTCTAGGTCAGCAGGCGAGGGACGCGCATCCCTCCAGCCACTCCTGGGCAGGCAGGGTGCTAAGCACCCGACGGCAGGGCGGCCAGCCCCGCCGCCCATAGGCCCTGCCTGCAGGTGGTACGGCAGGGCTCCTGCCCGTCACGCTCCCCCAGGTGCTTCCCTCCCCCTGCTAAAGGATGGGACCTGCCCACAGCAGGGCACGGAAATTCCTGATGCTCAGGAAAGGCTCTTTCACAGCCTTCACTGGGTTTCTATTAACCGCTCTCCAAAACCTCCCTGCAACTTATCAGGATGGTGAACGGCTGAGCCAGTAAATCTCTAGATCTCAGGAAAGCCGTTGGGGGAGAGAGTTCAAAGGAAAGGCTGACAAGTGCACGCCAAGGTTAGCTCTAATTGCACTGCTGCAAATTCACCGGTGGCACTTTCGCCCTCTGATCTGCTGGCTCCCCTCTCCCGCTCTGCCTGCAGTGCTTGGCCTGCCCGTCCCCCAGCCACGCAGCTCCCAAGCACAGGGGAAAGACGTGCGACCGTCCAGCCCCGTGTGCCCACTGCTGCTCGCCAGCAGCAAGCTCAGGTCACGCGATGGAAGCGAGCAAGGGTGAAACGCAGCCACAGGGAGATAACCTGGCCCTGGGCGATGCCAGCGAAGCACCGCCAGCCCCTGGGGCTGCTGCTGCCACCGCCGCCCCCGAGGAGGAGCCCGTCCCGCAGGCTCTCCCACGCCATCCCTCCAGCGCCAGGAACCCCAAACCCACCGGCACCCCAGCAGTGGTGACTTTGCTCCAGCCGAGCGTGTACAGGAGCACACCGCGGCCGCTGCCAGAGCGCCCAGCGCCAGGCGGCAACACCGCGCCTGCACGGGAGATGCCCTTCCTTCTGCTCAGTGATGGATCTGCAGAGTCGCAGCCAGCGGAGCAGCGAGCATCATCCCCCGGCCGGGGGCAGGACGGGGCCGGCAGGCGCGGGGCGGCAAAGGCTCTGGCCGGGGCTCGCCCCACCAGCTGCTCCCCTGCACCCAGGCTCGTGTCGCTTGCAAATGGATGCAATTAAGTTGAAACTGCAGCGGGACCGTAATTGCTGTTTCCTTAGCTTGGCAACACGACCCCGGAAACCCCCATTATACTAATCACTGTCAAACGAACACAATCGCAGAACACATAAAAACCTGGTGTACTTCATGGTGAAATATAACACCGCAGAAGGCTGAACCGTGCCATAAATCTGCTTAGCACTTAACACTGCCTGCTAAATGGCCCCGCTTAATTATAGCTCTATAAACATGACTTTATAGCAATATCAATACAGTCAAAAATCAATCCCACTGATGGACAAATGGACAGACTCACGTCCTGCTGACCCCGGGGCTGGGCCACCGCTGCTCCCCGCAGCACGGGGCAAGCCGGGCTCCGCGCTCCCATGGCTCGGCGGGGATGCCCGCGGATGTGCCACTCCCGGGCGGCTCGGCCCCGCTCCTCTAGCCCCTCCCGGGCACACCACGACCCAGCCGCTCTCCACTGGACGTGGTTTCCAACCTGCCTTCGCCCAGCGCTGCTGCCGGAGCTGCAGACAAGACATTAGCATTACAACCCACACCGATCTTTGTCAATTATGCTACAGTATTTGAGCTCTAACCAGCTTTAAATTGAATCAGGACGAAATCATCAGTATAAAAAGAGCCCGCACCAGCCTTTCAATTCCAGCACTGGGAAAAAAAAAGTTATACATCTCATAATGGCCTTCTACCCCATAATGAACAGGAAAAATAAATTAGATTCCCAGCTAAGGGTATATTTATACAATTTCATTATGTGCCCATGAGCAAGTCTGGTTTTCACCAAGATAAAAATGAGCTCTCAGCAATGCTAGTACTAAATAAATGGAGTGATTTAACAGCTTAACAAGGAGCGCGATAGAGGGGTTGAGGAACAATGTCAAAAATGGAAAATAAAAATAAAAAAAATTAAAATGCTCGCATTTCTTGAACCGTGCTAGCGCTGCCAAGCCGGACTCTACCTACTGCCCGTGCCCGGCAGCTCTGGGAGCGCTCACGGGCCGGGGAGATGGGAGACGGCGGCGCTGGGACTGTGGGCGCATCCTCGGGCTGTGAGCATGCTGCATCCCACCCCACTCGGAGCAACATCGGGGGGACGCCTTCCTACTGCTTCATTCTCTGGCTGCTCAATGTACCAATGATCCTCGTGAGCCAAAACCAAAAAATCAGGTCCCTCTCCTTGCTGGCTGTCGGCAGGGCAGGAGCAAGTCCAGCTCGCTCTCTCGCTGCCACACCATCCCCGTGGATGCCAGCGCCATGTGTGCCGGCTCCCCGCAGGAGCAGCGAGGATTTTTGTGGCAACTTTGGGGCTGGAAAGGGATATTTGCAGCCTGGAAGTTGCTCCCAGACTCTGAAACATTCAGGCAAGCGAGGCTCCTCTCCCAGTGCCGTCCGGCGGGGAGAAGGACGGCGGTGGCACTGGCTGGCCATCCCAGCAAGCTGCTCCCACGCCCGGCCGCCAGCACTGCCCTGCTGACGGGCTGCGAGGGTGCAACACGCTCGCCACGGGGAAGAGGCACCGAGGAAGCCAGGAGCTCGCCGGGAGCTCACCTGCTTGGCTCTGTGGCGGGCTCGCAGGCAGCTGCGCGGCTGTGGCAGCGTGGCACGGAGGGTCGTGGGGATGAAGCAGCCCTGGCCCCTTCGCCCGGCACATCCAAGTCCCTCTCCTCCAGCACTGCCRCGTGCGCAGCCCATGGTCCCTTCCAGCCAATTTCACCAAACCCAGAGGGCAATTCCCAATTCCTTCCTCCGAGAGGAGCCTGTTTAATCAACCTCCCATTATCCAATTCGGCCATGAGCCAAAACCCAGGCTCGCTTTTCCTGCTCCGCTTTCAGCCTTTCTGCTCATTGGAGACAGCAGTGTGTGTGTCATGTTCCCCCCCGTGAATCTCCCTCGCGCACAGCCAGGAGGGGACCTGGCCAAGCCTCCCACGCGTGCGGATGGAGGAGTTTGGAGAAGCTTCTTGCCCTTTGCAAGGTTATCTGCTCCTGGTGAAGGCTCCTCCATCCCACCTTCTGCCGCTACTGAAAGGAGCGTGTCAGCTCCCCCGGGGCCCCCATCCCGGACCACACATCCATCTGGGCTCAGCATCGTGTGTCTTCTCCAGCACAGTCAGGCTGATCCTAAATCCATAACCCACACTTGAATAGCTCATCCATTTAATGGCAGATAGCTGCCAGCAGGCAAATCTGTCCTCTCAGCAGCAGCAAAACCAGAGCTAAGCAGTTGCCTTTTTTTTTTTTCCCCTTTTTAAATCAATTGTGAGGCCACATGGTCCATCGGAGTGATCTGGAGACCAGGAGCCATCTCCAAGACAGAGCTGGCTGGCTTGGCTGCGTATCACAGCTCTCCTGCCACAAGGTGACATTTCCCCCTCCATCCTCCCTACTCCAGGGAGCCAGGAGGATTAATAGTTCAACAGGGCTTTGGAAATATGTGTGCTGAGAGTTATGAGCCTGCTTCATAATAGGAGTTCCCTCCTCTGCTACAGAGATTAATCACCGGTGCAAATGCAAACACCATTTGGGCTCAACCGTCCCAAAATGCAGCGCAGCTGGAGAGGAGCGCACTGCCAGCTCGCCCCGTGCCGCTCGCACCCGCTGATGGGGCTTTGCGACACGTAATGTTGTCGGAGCCTTTTGTCTGCGCCTTTACCTTGAGTGTTATGGAAAAATAAATTTGTTGTGAAAAGTATCAGTTCAAAGCTACCGAGCGCTGCATGCAAACAAGATGCRAGCCCTGGAGCCTGCCGCACCTCCTGTTATCGGGAAGAATTACTGGGCAGCCCTGAAGAAAGCCCTGCTCCAGCYCTCCGCACCAGGGACTGGAGGAACTCAGCCTATATGGGCACAGGCTGGTTAACAGCTGGTTTATCCTTAAACACCTTAATAAATGCAGCGAGAGCCCAAAATCGACTCCAGAGGAGCCGTCCCCCTCCCACCCCTTGGCTGCAGGAGCAGCGGGGCAGCTGCCGGGCGGGACGAACGCTGCCCTGGGTGACTGCCTGGCTGCTCCCCTGCCCGACAGGGAGCTATGGCTGGAAAACACACAAACCCAGCCCTGCTAATCCTGCTAACGACCTGACTGTGCCCCAGTCAYGTTCCTGGCTGCTCCGCACCGGACGGCACAGAACTGGGTGCCTGTGCCCCWGCACCAGTGGGCAGAGCTCTCACCAGTTAAACCAGCCCTCCTGATGCTGCGCCCGCCCAAGGACAGGATGGAGATCTCCTTCCCCAAGAAGGCAAGAACCAGCCCCACAATGCACTGTCTTGGCCGCTGTGCAATTAGTTCCTTGTGTCCCTCTAATATAAATAATGGCCAGATAATTTTTAACACACTTTTACCCAGCCCCAACCTGCGCAGTTTCCCGGGTTGCTGGAATCCTTTACAACCCCCCAAAGGATCAGCAAATGATTTTTCACTCTTTCGTCTCRATTCGAGAGAAGGAGAGGGATCTCGGCTCAATAGTAATTAGAGTGAACTGCAGCTTCTAAGCAGTCAAAGCTCATGTTACCACTGAGATGCAAGAATGAGCTAATCAGACACCAGGGTCAGATAACCAAAAAAAGAAATCCTTACKGAGATGATAACAGTTCGTATCTGCCCCGAGCTGAGCTGCCTGTGGCTGCTGGGCCTGGGGGAGATGCGGGGAGGGGTGTGATGGAGAGCGCACGGCAGCGTGGGGACCCGCACGGGGACCCAGACACAGCAGCAGGAACCTACCCCCACCTCCACACGGTGCTCAGCCTTCCTCCCCAGGAGGAAGAGGAAGGAGGAGGAGGAGGAGAAAGACTCCCGCACCTCCCCGACYGTGCTGGCAAAGGGCAGCGCCCGCCCTGCCACCTCCCCGGCCGAGGGCAGGGGTCYGACGCCAGCTCCCTGAGATGGATGAAAACGGGCAGCTGTCGGGGGACACCCCGACTCTTCTTCTAGCTGCTCCCCCCCCGGTCCCACCCCTGCAGCCCCCCACAGCCCCCCACGTGGGGCCAAGGGCCACGGTGCCAGCAGAGGGGTCCCGCCGCAGCACCGGTGCTRGAGGGGAAAACGGATTTGCTTTCCCTGGCTGCCCTCGCGCTGTCCCCCCTGCCCTCCTGCTGCCCCCTTTGCCCCTCTGCACATTTAATCTGCTCCTCACCCCTCACCAAGGAGGATGCAAGTTCAGTGGGGCTGGATGCTACAGATTAGATTGCATCTGTCTGGGTATAAATAATTTACTGCTTGATGGTCAGAGTGAATTTAATTAGTTCTTGTTCTCCTGATAGAATCAGCCCACCGCTGCTAAAGCATTTCACTCCGAATTAGCCTGAAAAGGACTAACAAGGCAGTGCTAATTTTACACACACGACATCCCCCGCAGTCTCTGAAAATACAGCTCCACGGAGCACCGTGCACCGCCATCCCCATGCGGGGCTGGGGAGAGGGACGGCGCAAGGGAGCAAACCAGGGGCAAAGCCTGGGGAAGGAGGGAAGCGGGGTGGGCAGAGACGGGCGGGAGGTGGGCACCGGCTTGCAAACACCCCTCCCTTCTCCTTTTGCTCTACCCTTACTTCCAGCTCCTGGGGGATCTAGAGAGGGGGCAAGGGRATGGGGCCTTTGTGGCCAGCAGAGCCAATGCTGCTGCCCGCCAGGTCCCCTCCTGCCCAGACAAGGGCTCCCCAACAGCCCAGCGCCCACCCTGCCCCCAGCTCCAGCGCCCGGGGTCAAGCCAGGCCACTTGCTCCAGGCTTGCCACTGCCTTGGAAAAACATGAATGCACATCAGCACTCCCTGGAGACACGCGCCCGGTCACCTGGAAGGGAGAGGAGAGAGGGCAATGGCGGGGCCGGCCACAGCCACGGCCCCCGGCCGCAGGAGATGGGCGCGGAGCCCTCCAGCAGCGCTGGATCCCAGCAGCCTCCCAGCCCTTGGCTGCGCCCCCAGCCCCAACAGGCTCTGACTCCCCCTGCGCACCGGGGCCCCTCCACGCTCAGCATCCCGTCCGGTCACTGGCTGCGCATCAGCCTCGGCCAAGACAGAACTGGGCTGTCCCGATGGGGTTAGGTGCAACCCAAGGAACCAAAGGCAGCCAAAACGCCCCCGCTCCAAACACCGGCTGCAATCGCTGCAGACCCTGAGAGCACGTTGCTCCAGGCTGCGTGCAAACACATCAAAAAGTGGGCACGGCCCCCAAAAGCCCGCTGGAGCGAGGAGAGGGCTGGCAGTAAGGGACGCAGAGGCAGCRTTAGCCGATGCGGCAGGCAAGGATGCCGAAGCCCGCAGCACCGGCTGCGCGGGGTGTGCCRGTGGGCAGCGGGGCAGGGGCAGGGCAGCACTCCCACGGCTGCACTGGCCGCCCGTCCCTGTAAAGCATCGCTGTGTGTTCTCCCTTCGCTCTGTAATTAGAGCCCGGTTTCTCCTCTAAGGAGAGAGTCTCATTGACCGCAATGCTTTACTGGTCCTGCCTCCCTCCTCTGACCTACCCTGTCTCCACCACGATTTATGCTCCACATTAGCAGTCTACCAGAGCCGCTTCCCACGTCACCGGGGTGAGGTGGCACTGCAGCCGGCTGAGCCGCACCAAGCCCCGGGTAACCCCAAACCCCACCAAACAGCACCGGGTGACACCTGCCCCGGGCACAAACCCCTCTGCAGACACGAACCTGGGACATTTCCGCCTGAAAGTGAAATTCTGAGGACATGGGGCCAGAGGGGAAAGGCTGAGCAAGCCCTTCCAGCGGCAGGGATGCTCCGGGCTGTGCTGGAGGGAACCTGCCCGGGGGGAGTGCCCGGGGGACTGGGTGCTCCTGCTGGTTTCTGCCTGGAAAGGAGGGAGCGGAGGGGCACCTCCACCCCGAAATTGCCCCCTGGCAGCTCAACAGCTGCCCTCCCCGCTGGGACAGCCACGCTCCTGCACAGTGAACTAACAAGCAGGCTCGTTTTCTCCACTCTGCTCCTAATTGCAGAGCGCTGGCTCTAAGCCTCTAATCCAACATGCAGCATCTCACTCAATAAATCACCCCGTAAAGGCGAAGTGGCCAACAGCTATCGGCAGCTGTCAGGAGCCGGCGGGCAGAACCCACCCGCCAGAGCTCACGACCTCCCCCTTTACCCCGACAAACAGCTGCTGGGCCACCGGCACTGCAGACAGGGACTGCGGCAACGCCACACGGCACAGGCAGGGCCGGGGTACAGAGGCGTCCCCAGGGCACAGGTGGGGAGCAGCATCCCTCCCTCCTTGAGCTCGTCCTCCGGGGCCAGTGCAGCCCCAGAGTCGCTCTCCCCCTGGCAGGAGCATGCCTGTATGGTCTTGCTCTCCCTCCTATTTACACGTAAGCTGGGCTGACAACTCCTCTTCATCACAGTGCCAGAGTCTTCCTCGGAGGCCATGCATCTCAAGCMGGACAGCACCATAAATATTGCATAGGAGGTGTTTCTAATCTAGTTATGGGTTCAGCCTCTCACGCTCTTCCATCAGGGAGCCTTGGATTGAAATTGAAGTGTATTAGTATAATTTTATCAGGTTTTATTAAGCCTAGGGTCTTACGTTTTTGATATATAGTTTTAATTAAGTTTTAAGTCAAAGAATGCAGTTGCTCATATTTTATCTTGCCATGTCACATCAGAGGGAGGCAGTTAATCAGCACATACAAAAACTTCCCATCGCCCGTGATGAACGTTCATGAACTTTGCCTGCAGAGACCATCTTCGCTCCATTGCTCACAGCGGGAGCCCGCAGCCTAACCGACCCCTCTGCCCAGCTCCAGCTCCCCCTCTCCCCGTGCCTGTGCTCTCCTGCCCTCCAACGCCAGCGCTGCTGCAAGAACGCACGCAGGCAGGGAGAGAAAAGCCTCCGGACAAAGCGGGGAAGAGGGAAGGCGGCCCCGAAGCAGCTGGCACTGGGGGCTGCTCCCGGCCGGGCTCAGCAGCAGCAGCTGCCGCTGCCAGCGGGAGAGTGGGCACTGAACCAAGAGCAGGTACTGGCAACGCTGGCGAGAGGCACCGCCTGCCCGCGCTGCCGCCCCGCCGGGTCCTGCAAGGGGATGGAGCCAAGGGCGATGCTCCGGTTGAGCCTCTTACCCAAAGCCCCCACATACCCCCTTCCCCACCGACAGCAGATGGGCAAACCCAACGTGCAGGGCTGTGCACAGCCGCCCACTGCGCTGACCCGACAGCCAGCCCGTGCACCACAGCGGCGAGGAGAGGGGAGGGGGCTGGGGGGAGAGATGGCCAGGAGCGGCTCTGGGGCCAGGTGCTCGTCTCTCAGCCAAACCCCTCCGGACCTACAGCACCTCCGGGGCTCAGACGGCCAAGGGGACCCTGCCCCACAGCGCAGCCATGGACCGAAGGGCCCCATCTCAAACCACGCAGCGTTTTGTGCTTGATTTGCTGCCCGTCTGCAGACTCCCGCCGCAGGCAGGCTGCCTCCTCGGAGCGCGCACACCGGCCAGTCCTTCCCGGGAAATCAGAAACCGGGAATTTCCCAGCCTGCGGAGCCGCACCGTGCCAGCCGCCCGCAGCGAGTGCAGAGCTGGACCCGTTCCTTCCGCGAGCCCCTTCCCAGCAGCAGCCCTCTCCAGTTTTATGGCTGGGCCCTCCCCAAGCATCCATACATCGGCCTGGGGAGGCTTCAGCCGTGTGCCCGTCCCAGCTCCAGGTTGGCTCCCAGCGCCAGGACAAACGGTCACCGCTCCCTCGGGACGAACATGGGGCTCCGGGCAGAGGCACGCGCTGGAGCCAGGGGCCAAACCTGGATTTCCCTCCAACATGGGAAAAGGGAATCCCRGCCCTCAGCCATGGGGACTGCCCCAAGCCCACAGCGGGCACCCAGCGGGCACCCACTGGGCACAACAGCCCCCCAGGGATGGTACAACCCCCGGCAGCTGCCAGCCCCAGCACATCGGTGCTGCCCAGGCCACTCGCTCACAGGAGCATCGCCAGCCGGGTGCACTTCTCTCCTCTAAAAACAGCAGTTTGGGGCCGCAAGCTCTGAGCCTATATGCCAGTGAGAGTAGCAGATGGCATCGCAGCTTGCACCGCCGCTGCCCTCACCCTCCATGGCTCCCCGGCCTGGGGAGGGCTGCTTCTCCCCAAGGACCCGAGACTACGGCAGTGGCAGATTGCTCATGGGTCCTTGGGAGAGGCTGATTCATCCTGGCTGGAAGGAGCTGCAGACGCAAGGCAGAGCAGAGGCTTCCCACCCACCGCTCTGCCCGGGCACCGCGACGTGCCCGGCTGCAAGCGCGCCCTCCCCACACACAGCTGGGGCAACGCAGCCCCGGGCACTCGCTCCACATCGGCCCCCACCCACCTTGCCCCGGGTGGGAGCCAACACAAACCCTCCGCTGGCAGCCCTGGACGTACGCCCGGCCAAGCTCGGGTCTCCGGAGACCCGACCCAGAGCATCCCCACATCCCTCAGCAGCGCCAGCCCGGGTAGTAGAGCTGTGGGGGACGGGAGCTTTGGGGGGGGACACACCCCCCACACATGTGCCAAGCTTCCCCTTAGCTGGGGGGCAGAGATCTCAGAGGATTTCTGAGGATGGAGACAGTGGCAGTCCAGAAACATTTCAGGTTCTGGAGCTGGTCTCGCACGAGAAGTGGAGGAGCCGAGTGCAGACCTGTCTAAGTTGAGGTGCTTAAAAATTTATCATCGAACTTGCAGAAATGAACTCAATTAAAAACCATTTTAATGGTATTACATTCAGAAAAATAACTCTCATATTTCCCATGTCAAGGTTCCTGCCTGTAAGAGCGGCAGAAACTTCCAAGCGTAGCATTACAAACGATGGGGTACACGCTCTGCCGGTAAAAGCCTGTGCCACCGGCCAGCGCACTCTGTTTTTAAGGGAAAGACCGATGGAGCAAAGCAGCCACGTAACGCAGTGAGCACAACCCACGGAGCTCCAGCAAGCCTCACGTCCCATGCAGTTTTGCTCCCAGTTTGCTCCGGGCGCTCCAGCAGCGGGGCCAGAAGAAGGACAGAGCTGCTCGGCTCCCGAGCAGTGCTCGATGAGCCACCGGCAACAACAGCAACGCGGGGGGGAGCTCGCCCCAACCCTCCCGAGGGGCTGCAACGAGGCGAGGCCCATTAACGCAGTGGGCAAGGGCGTGAGGGGGGGCAGGGGGTGCCCGCCCGCTCCGCTCCATCATGGGATGCCCCAAGAGGTCACACGAGCGGGGATGGGTCCTGCCTCGCACACAGACCCCGCAGTTACAGCCCCGTCCCCGCAGCAGCGCGTCCCCTGCCGCAGGCACAGGCAGTCTCTGGCTATTTTAGGCTGCTCATGGAGAGCTCTGGTTTCTACACAGGAGGGAACCAGGAGAACCTCGGCTGCTGGGCTGCTGCCGCCACTCGCTGTGATTTCTGTCACTGCTTCCCCAACTATGCAGCCCTCATCTCTCAGTGTCCCCGTGCCCAGACTTCTAATTGTTGCTGCTGCCCTTCCCCAACCCGCAGCCCCCCAGCCCGGGCTGGCGTTGGCCCATGTCCCTGAGCCCCGCGGGGTCTGCACCAGCCACAAGACCCCCGCGGCACATCCAGGTGCAGAAGGAACGTGGCAGCCCCCGAGGCAGCCCTGGGAAGAGGGTAAGGGACCGTGGGAGCTCTCGGCCCTCAAGCAGAGCCTGCTCCCCTGCGACCTGCTCCAGCATCCCACTGCTTCCCTGGGTAACCACATCTCGTCCTGGGGAACAGCCGAGCGGCGCTCACAGCCGGCCCGACAGCACGCGGCTACGACACCGTTGGCAACGGCAGCGACTTCTTTCCGAAGAGGAGGGAGGGAATCCCAGGAGGAGCAGGAGTGGTTCTGCTCATCAGCTGCAAGACTGATAGACTCAGGGGGATGGGGAGTGTATTTTGCATTTCCTTCCTTCTCCTTTGCAAAGAAATAGAGATTTGGGGTTGGATTTGAATTTCATCCAGAAGAAAAGAATTTTCTTTGAAAAGAAAGCAGTTGGATTGCTTAACTCTCTCTGTCCCCATATTCCCATTAAAACGCTTTGAGGCAAAGAGAGAGTTTCAAGCCAAGCAGCCCCACTCCTGCTGAATCACCGGGAGCGCGGGTTACCCTGTGGCCGCACCGTCCCGGGCTGGGGCAGCTGCTCGCCCCTTCGTGCCCCACCGGCACAGGGACCCCCACCGCAGCGGAGCCACCGCTCACCGAACAAGGGGGGCTCAGGGCAAACGAGCAGCGGCCGCGCCACGGCGGGGGGAGATGGGCCACATCCCAGAGCGACTGTGATCCGTGTTCACAAACCCAGCCCGTGGCAGAGCGAGGCTGGGCCGCGCTCCGGCCCGCAGCTGCTGCGAGGCAGAAGGTGCGGACAGAGCTGCATCCAGGCTGGAAAGGATTCCCGGAGAGCCCGGGGTGCAGCCTGCCCATGGGCTCCTGACCTCACAGCGGCTGCAAGCACATCACCAGCCCTGGGCAGGGCTGCCCAGGGTGCCAGGCTCCAGGGATGCCTTTGCATCAGCTCCCCTTTTTTTTAAAAAAAAAAAGGCAAACTCAAGTGCTTTGCTGGGAAGGAGGAGCCCTTCCCACTCCAGCACGGTTAGCACTGTTTCCTCGCTGCTGGTGCCCCGGCCCCCTCCCCTCACCACAGACACCTCAGCCCCTTGCCTGACAGGCAGGGGCATCCTGCCTGCATCCTGCTGCCTGCGCCGGGGCAGTGGGAAGGCCACTTCAGCCGGGGCTCAGCTCCAAGGCACTGCACCAGCAAAGGCTTCCCGTGCACACGGGCTGCAGGCGTCGCTGCCCAGGGTCTCCTGCCTCCCGCGCTCACCAGGGATGCTGCTGCCCAGCGGCACCCCGCTCCCCACGGTGCATGCAACACCCAAGCCCTGTGCCTGCTGCAGCAGCACGCTGTGCAGCACGTCAGCCGCCCGCCCTGCATCCCCTCTGCCCACACCAGTGCCGGTCGGGCGCAGCGGCGCTGCCAGGAGGGCTGCAGGTGCCTGTGGCGAGGCTGCAGATAAATTTTAACCGGGCAGCAAGAGAGCAGGGGAGAGTGAGCTGGAGAGCGAGCGCACTGCATGTCATTTCAATGCGTGTATTTATATCCTTCACCGACGCAGCATCCCTTTGTAAAGCCACAGAGCGTGTATAGTCAGGGCTGTCAGTTCAGCGGCATGTTACAAGTGTTTGATATGGAGATTTTGGCAGTGGGAATGGATGTACCTCGCTGAGAGGTTTATGTAAAATGACAGCTTCTGGAAAATGAAGCTCTAAAAAATTAAAAAAAAAAAAAAAAAAAAGTACAAACAAAAGGGAAGAGAGGCCTTCCGCTCGGCGAGTCCAAAACGGATTTCTCCTCCCTGCCGGCCCGCGAGCATCTCCCCACCGCAGCCAGAGGCAGCGTGCAGGCAGGGCGCAGGCAGCGCACCAGCTGCACCAGCCCCACCAGCTCAGCTCGGCTGGTTCAGGCTTCACACCCGCACTCCCCCGCCTCAGACCGCTGCCCCATTTCCATTTCATCACTCCTCCTCTCCCCCTTGTTTACGGGGCTGAGCCTTTTATCGCTGGCTGCGCGTGGGTGTGCGCGGGCGGGCGGGAGGAGGATGCCTGGAGAGCGCTGCTGTCAGCAGGCCCAGGGAGATGCTCTGCAACTCCTGGCAGCGCAGGGCTTGAAAGGGGGGGATGCTGCGCAAACAGAGCAAGGCAGCAGCCGGTCCCCCCTCCTGCCGTGGCAGGTCCCCCCCGCTGCGGTACGGGCGCTGAGCTCTGGTCGAAGAGCCACTCCAACACCCACCCGGGAGTCCCTGCCGGTGGACACGGCTGGGGGAAGCCCAGCCGAGGCTGGAGGTGCCGCAGGAGGAGCGGACGGGATCCCACCTCCAGACAGGTCCGGACCCGGGTTTCCCGGGGAGCAGGGGGGTTTGCTCTCCCATCGACTCCCGCCAGCCCAGGCACCCGCCGCCCACCTCACCTCGGCCGGCTCCAGCACCCTGCAGCCGCGAAGCGAGGGAGGGAGCCAGGCCCCCGGGCAGGGTCGGCTCAGCCGGGAAGGAAAGTGGCTGCAGCACCCAGCTCTGCGGTGAGGCCGGAGCCCGGCTCGCACCTCCAAAGCTGTGTTTGCCCCAGCGTGCTCTGCTGCAGCCGGCTCGCTCCTCCGGCTTTACGCCCTCCTCCACTGCCTCCGGCCCAGCGGGGATGCGTGCCCATGGCCGGGGTGGAAGCAATTCCTGCTGCAGCTATAATGATCCATAAAGAAGCTGACTTGTTTCTTACCTCTCCAAAATGAAGGATGGTGATTACCCTACATCCCAGTCCACAAAGCTTAATCCAAATTGATGGCCTCCCAGAGATTGCTTCTCTTGCCTATCACCCAATCTAATACCCGACTCTCCCCTGCCCACGTCTACTCAGTAGCAAAACGTCAGAGTAACTCACGCAGGCTCTGGACAGAAAGGCCATTTATCCTGAAGTGAAAGGCTCGTAGACGAGACGTTAAATTAACGGCGCGTTAGGGAGAGGTGGCAGCACCAGCCTTGCCTTCCTATGGGGCCCCAGGCAGCAGGGCAGGGGTCTGCTTGGACCCCTTTGGGAAGAAACCCCTCCGCAACCCCCCAGCTACTCCTCAGGGTTTTTGCACTGGATCCAGAGGACAGGAGAGGACCAGGATGCCCCCAAAGCCCGTCTGCCTAAACCACACCATACACCCCAAATTCGAAGTCACATCTCAGGATAAATGCAACTCCAGACACACACAAGACTGTCCCCACTTTGCACAAGGGCTAAAGCAGAAGGAAACAGCAGTCCTCAAGTTCTGACCTGGGTCACGGTCTGAAACATCCCCCTAACGCTGTGGTTCCCCCGGTGCGGAGCAAGCTCAGGAGCAAAAGAGCATCTACGGGCTTCGAAGGCTGCAGCAAGAGTTTCCTCACTAACCACCCATCAGAGCAGATCACTGCAGGGAAGAGCAAAGCCCTCGCAATAGCACACGCTCTGCAGAGATCCCGGTTACGGCCACAGCCGTGCACCTACGCACCAAGCCAAGGAGCGTCCACAAGGAGCTTTCCTCTCTAACAGCCATGCCAGAGACCTCAAACTCAGTGCCCAGCTACCCTGCTCCTCCTGGAGCAGGACAAGCCGTCCGGCTGCACCAGCCACGCAGCAGGATATGGCCACACGGGATGCCAGCGTGGGTCTGGAGAGCAGCACCACTGCATCTGTGCACACCTCGGGCTCCAAACCCTGTTTGTCTGCTCAGGTGGCAGCAGAGCAGCGACACAGCACCCCGGGGCAGGGTCCCTGCCCCATGCTCCCCCCACACAGCACCGATATGACCCAGCTCCACGGGTGCCCAGCTCCCACCCTGACCCAGAACGTCTCCCCGGTACCAAGCAATCTGCCCTCGAGCAGCAGCCCAAAGCCGCCCTCGCCGGGGCTGCAGCCCCTGCTCCCCTCCCTGGGCTGGGGTGCGGAGGCACCGACACGCAGAGGGAGCCGCACTGCAAGGCAGGCGCTGGGCTGGGCCAGCTCTGGTCAGCTGCAGATATCCAGGAGCAGAAGTGACAACGAAGGCTACAGCTGAACTGTGCACCACGTATCATGGGAACAGCACAGTCATCCAATTTCATTGCCCTGTATTTCCCCCTGCACTTTAGTGAGACCTGGGAGAAAGCACTCCCCGATGTCCCATCCATTGGCAGGATCTGCTGGCACACATGCGTTTGTCCCTCCAGCGCAGCCAGCTCCTCGGCTACCCAAGCAGCAGGGCTCGCCGGTGACCCGGCAGGCAAGGCGGTGGGGGAGCCTTGGCCACGGGCACCGGGACACAAACCCATGGGAGGTGGCAGCTCTTCCCCTGGCAGCACCAGGCTCAGGCCATCGGGCTCCACCGCTCTAAGCATCCTCGTTACTGAGCGCCCCGCCGCTGACCCCGGGCACCGCTGAGCAGGAGCCCAGGCGTCCCCTGCTGCCAGCAGCCCCCTCCCCTCAGCCAGCCRGCGTGGGGCAGCCCTCCCTCGTGCCGGCCAGGCTCCCACGGCCCCAACCCTGGGCAGGCGAGCTGATGAACACTTATACATCAGCCCTCCCTTTTGATCGCTTAAGATATCCTCATTTCTACTGCACCACAGGTGTGCGCAGCACTTAGAGCCACAGAAGCAGCCAAGCTCCCTGCCAGGAGAGCTTACTTTCTAATTAGACAGATAACAGCAAATCATGACAACAGACCACYGAGGGGAATGGCAGGGACTGCTGCTCCGCAGACAGCGGGAGCTCTGGGGTCTTTCTGACAGCTCCTCTGCTCGCTCCGCAGCCGGCCGTGGGAACGCAGCAGCAGCCCCCATTGCAGCCACAGCCCCGGAGAAAAAAACAGCAGGAGGAGGAAGAGGGACAGAGGGGAGCTGCTGGAGGGCAGCGGGGTCACTTCACCTGCTCCCCACCACAGCCCTTCTCCCCAGGCACCGCAACATGCTCGGCGGCTCCCCGGGCACGGACGAGAAGTCACACCTGACTCCCGAAGAGGCAGGCAGGAGGGAAACGCGCTCCGTGCAGGATGAGGCCAAAGCCACAGCCGTGCCATGGGCACTGGTCTGCCCTGTGGAGCACCACAAGCTGCTGCAAGGCCAGCTTGCATGTGCAAGGAGCACCCCCAGCAGACAGCACCCCAGGCTCCGGCACCGACCCAGCGCCCATTGCACCCCGAGGGAAACTTCTGCGGGGAGCAGCCGGGGGCGCCCCGCACCCCTCGGGGCTTGCACGAAGCCGGAGAGTCGCCGGGGAGCCCGGGCAGCCTGACTCACCGGCTGCATGCCCGGCGCTGGCTGTCATCGCTCCCACCGCTACGGTGGGTGGGCGGCCGCGCCAGGAGGGGATGAGCACGGATGCGGGGGGGGGGGGGCGTGCCGCAGGGAGAGCGTCCCCAGAAGAACAAGGAAAACAAACCCAAACCCAAGGCATATTCACGGAGCCACCCCAGCCAAGGGGCGAGCGCAGCCACGAACACACCCGTCCAACGGGAGGATCCCGGGCAAATCCAAGAGGACCCGAGCGCTGCTCTGCTCCCTCATCCTCCCCCAAATTCTCCTCAAAACCGGACGTCCCCTCGTGGTGCAAGGCTTCGGTGCGTGCGTGCGCGTGTGTTTTCATCCCAGTCTTTAAATGAGGTCTTTGCTGAGAATTTACAATTCCCTCATGGCCTCAATCTTGCAAAGATTGCTTTTTTAACACTGTTGGGCTTTAATTCTAATAAGCCTCCTCTTTATTACGGAATCAGGTCACATTGCCTTGACACTGCAAGAAAATCTTTCATCAGGAAGGAAAACGGAGAAGGGAAAAGAGAAATAAAGAAAGGAGGGGAGGAGGAAGAAAGGGAAGACAAACAAATAAAAGCTGCTCACTTCATCCGGGGGACTTTTTGAACCAGGCAAACAGCCGGCGGGCCAGCAGCGGGGCTGCCGGGGAGAGGTGCCTTCCCGCAGCGCCACTCGCACCCCCAAACGCGCGGAATTATTTCTGGTGCGGCTTCACCTCCCACGCACCCTCCCACCCTCCGCTGCTTAAAAATGCCGAGAGGAGCAGGAGGGGAAGCTTGACGAAACTTTGACAGACATAATGAGGACAGAGTTCAGCCCTGCCCTGGACAGATGGCCGTTATCACCGGCCCGGCACAGGGCTCCTCATTACCTGGCCGGCGCCACAGGGACGGGAAGCGGCACGGTGGATCGGAGAGGCAGCGCCAAGCACCCGCAAGACCCAAATGCCCCTGCCAGCAGAAATCAAAGCCCTTCGCTGGCAGGAGGAGGCGGCAGCATGGCTTCTCCTTCCCATCAAACACAACTGGTCTAATATTGATTTTCCCTTCTGGAGGCTCTCCACCCTCCAGCATCCCGGCCAGCGCCCGGCTCAGCTGGTCGGGGGGGTTGCTGCCTCCTCAGCTCCCCGACTTCTTTGGTTTGCCTGGCTCGAGACATGTTATCACAAAACATCTCCTGTCGCTGTCTTATGTCATGGCCATCGCCATGGAAACGGGCTGATCTCATACCCCACTTCGGCTCCCTGCGCCTGCATCCGTGGCCTCCTGGCACAGGATCGGGAGAGGGCTCATTTGGGGCTCATTAAACCCCCTGCCTCTGTCAGCTCCCGGACAACAAGGCCCTATTAGCCAAAATGCAGAGTGAGCCGGGACTCCGGGGTGCCGGTCCCCGCTCCCAGCACCTCCCACCACCTTCCCCTTCCCCATCCGCAGGGGCAGCCCCAGAGCCCCCCCGCGCCCCGCAGGAGCCTTGTGTCATGCAGCGGGGAACATCCCAGGCTGTGCCGATGCACAGCAGTGCGCGTCTGCGGCACATGACAGGAATCCCGCACGCTGGCAAGCCAGTTAATCTCTGTCACCAACAGCTTGCTGCTGCCCGTTGGGGGGAAGCCTCTTCCCATGCCTGCACCAGAGCAAAACTCTCCCGCAGCACGTGGGGGCTGCGCAGTGATGGGGGGGGCCCATGGTGGCACGTCCCCTGCAAGAGACGTGCCCAACCAGCGTGTCCCTGGTCCCCAGTCTGCTTCAGGGGATGGCTGCAAGGGTGCTCCTGCACGTGACAGGCTACAGCCACTGCAGCCTCCCACGACACCCGCTCACGGGGCTGCCAGGGCCACGAGGGACACCGAGAAAGCGAAGGAGAAGACGGAGGCCACCTGCGCTGGCCAGGCCACCACGGCACAGCCGCCCTGGGCCATCCCAGCAGCCCTGATCTGGGACATGGGCTGCAGCGCAGGGGGCCCAGCACCACACCTGCACAAAGCCACCAGTGTCCTCCACATCATGCCCCTGGCAGCAGCCAAACCCAGCAGCCAGCGCAGGAGGAGACTCCAAAACCAGGCTCCCAGCACTGGTACGAGGGCAGGGGCCAGCAGTGCTGCTCAGCAGAGGCACCGCGGCAGGAGAGAGCAGCTCCACCAGCAGTGAGGTTTGCACTGTCCCACACAAGGAGCCAGAGCCTCAGCTCTGGTTTTGGAGGTCAGAGACCTGGATGGGGCTGTAACGCCGTTTAGCATGCAACAGCGTACGCAGAGCAACGGCCACACGAGGTGCATCACTGCAGAGGCAGCTCAGCTCAGGAAGCACGAGTGTCTCTTTCCCATACTGATGGGGACCCAAACCCACCCTCCAAATTCTTCCCGCTGGGTTGTTTGTTTAGCACGGGAAAGGCAGGGCTTTACTAAGCCAAACAGCTCAAGCACAGGAGCTGAAAATGCCTTTTCCAGGGTCAGCAAAGGACGAGGCTCCTGAACCGCAGCCTATCCCGCCACGAGACCACAGCCAGGATTACAGCGGCGGGGGCCAGGGCTGCTCCAAATGTAGATGTTTTAATTCTCAACGCTAGCAGCTGCACTTAAGGCAAGAGAGGCAGGGAAGCCATGCACAGGAGTAACCATGGCAACTTCACGGAAGTTAAATAAAAACTTCTTTAAAAAAAGATAACGAGGTCCCTGAATCATGCTTTATCAGCTATGTTGCTATAAAGATCGAGATACAGCCAGCTCAGGATTCCTAATTACTTCTGCAATATACTGTAGATAGCTTTATTTAAAAAAATCTGGCTATGTGTATAATTATTTAGGCCCCTCTCCATACCAGGATTTGCATRTTCCATGAAGCACCTTCCCAGGCGGATCCGCCTGCGAGAGCCCTCCCGTGCAACGCCTGCCTGCTCACAGCTCTGGGGGCTCCTGCGGCTGCACCCCGAGCCCTGCTCTCGCGCAGGGGGCACCGGGAGAGCCCCACCAGCGCTGCTGCCCCGCCATGCCGGGACACTGCTGGCACGTCCTCCTGCCGCCACGCTGCCGGAGCTTCCAGATCGCAGCGGGAGCATCCCATGCACCCAGCCCCGGCTGTAACACGCCTCTGGGCCTGCAGCAGCAACGTGCTGACATGCAGATTACCTGGGCTGCCTGCAGAGCACCTCGGCGCACAGCAATGTTCTCCAGCAGCATCCACCATTTGTACGTGCTGCACACAGAGCCCTGCACAGGCAGCGCCGCAGCCCCTACCCCGCACCCACTGAAGAGGGGCTCGAGCATCAGAGCTGTGACACCCCAGCCTTGGGGGTCACCTTGCCAGGGCCCAGAAAACTGCCAAAAGCAGTGTTTGTCCCCAGTTCAGCCAGCAGCTCACACCAGCTCCATGCCTGCTGCAGCGCTACAGGAGAAATTCCTTCACTGCCCAGAAACCAAACCACAAGTTGTGAGAGATCCCTAAGCCTTTTCTCCTACAAAACAGACTCTCAGGCAATCCCAGTAACTCCTGGTGAGTGAACAGACCTTCCCAGCCTGCAAACAGACAATGCTCGATCGTATCCACGACCCGACAGCACTGTGCCCATCAGGCGTTATGGACCCAAATGCTGTTTGGGGAAGTTTCATGAAAACCCATGGCTTCCATCAGTCACAGCAGCAGCAGCAAAGGCGGCTGATGGAGGATCTGCCAGAGCCCAAAGGTCTGTCAACGCTCCCGGTGACCCGGGGCCTCCTAAACCCATAGGCATGGGACACCAGTGCTGTCACCACCCGTCTCCCCTCCTGCCACCACACAGTTTGAGCCCCTAAGAAAATGGCACCGAAAGCTCGTCGAGCACAGCCAGGCATGCAAACCGAAACCCACCCAGCTGGGACCTGGACGGTGCAGCAGCTCCGTCAGTCGACATCGTGCGTTTCCCAAGAGCCCATGGCGCCTGCCAAGCCGCCCTGCTCGAGCGTCCACCGAAGGGGACGGGTTTACTCTGACCATCGCTGCCTCGGAGCCACCGCTCCCTTCCTCATCCCCTGCCTGCAGCCTCGCGGGGCAGGCAGCGGGGCCCTGGCAGGCAGACCCTCACCCCGCGGCACTGCGGAGAGACAGGGTGCGGGTGGGTTGGGGAGCAGGGAGAGTGCTCCGGCAGCTCCGGGGCTCGCCCTGCCATCGGCTCCCTCCATCCGCCCCAGGGGTGCAGGGCAGGGAGAAGCCAGCCCAGCCGCCCCAGGCCGCCTGCAGCGAGGACCAGCGCCGCTGCCCGCCCCAGCTCCTGCCCCGCAAACAGGCAGCGCCCAGCGCACACAGCCGCACCTTCACACGGGGCTGATTCCAGCCAGCGCTGCCGGCCGCAAGGCAAATGCCCCAGCACGGCACTGTTAACTGATCGCACGTTATCGCATTTCCATCTGGACTCCAGTTACCGGCTTAAAATTAGTTTTTCTTTCTTACTGGCCAATTCGCAAAGACGTCACATTGAACAAAAGGATGCCGGGTCTTCTGCTAACAAGAAGGATGCACCGCATGCAGGTTTAAATAGTTATTCGGATTCTTTATTTTCACAGCTTATGGTAAGACTAAGTGAATTATATGTGTTATTTACTATGTTTTTAAACTCATTTAATTTAAGCTGATTCTGAATGGAAATTAGAATTCAATTAAAACGTGGGGGGAAAGCCAGCATTTTGAAGCAGATTATTAAGTAAAGCTACATTAAACACGTTGGAAGCACAAATATCTAGGAACAAGTTCTATATTTAAAAGTGGATTTATTCAGCAAAGGAAGTATCATCTGCGGTCCAGGAATTGAGGAACCAGTTATCAAGGTCAAGATTTTATCGGCAGGTCTCAGATTCTCACATCTATGTTTTACCCAGAGCTTGATTAAGAGTTTAGAAATCTGGAAAACTCCCTTTTTCTCAGGGTCCCTGCTTTAGAATTAATTGTTTATCGATCCGACAAGAGGAAATATTCTCTGCCGGTTGTGGAGGAGGAGAGCCTGTTGTCAAAAGTTGGTTTATCACTTCCATAAATTCTAGCTGCAATGACTTCCTCTGGTTCAATAATGGTGGTTTCTCTAAGCACCGGCCGTGCACACGCCCTGCTCACCGATTCCTTGAGATGATTTTAGCAGATTACAGGAACTCAGGCCATCGCCTGGATTCCCAGTTGCAAGAAATCCTGAATTCATCACTCTTCCCAAAGGGAACGTTAGTGGTTCCACTCAACCCCCAGTACGTCCAGGTCCTCTTCTTTTAACCCCATTTTCACCCACCTCCCACCTGGGCAGAGCTGTGGAGCCGGGAAGGCACGCCGGGCACTGCGGCACGCCGGGCACGGCTGCGAGAGCGGGAGAGGAGGGAACCGGCTGGGGCTCGGCCGCCGCCATCCCCGCCCTGGGGGGCTGTGGGCAGCATCTCATCTCCCCCACGGCAGTGCCAGCTGAGGTCGCAAAAGAGCCTCTTTTTATCTTCCCAGGCAAAAAAGCATCCCCACAGCAGGGGCGCAGGCAGCCTGGCAGGCCCCACACGAGCACCCAGCTCCTTGGGAAAACCAACAGCAAAACACTGAGAGAAACCAGCTTTTCCCAGCAACAAAACCCTCCAGGGACCCCCTCCCTGCCGCTGCAGGACCCGTCCTCGCAGCCCCTGACCCCCCCAAGCGACGTGGGTGCAGTGCGGCAGGGACCAAGCACCGGAGCCGCGCTCTGCCCAGGAAGCTCGCGGAAGCAGAAACAGCTTCAGCTTCTGAGCAGTAAAGCCAAAAAATGACTAAGGGAGAAAAAAAATGCAACAGCAACACCCAGCCCCGCGCCGGGCGGCCGAGCCGCCAGGCTGCCGAGCTCCCCCCGCGCTCCCGGGGCCAGGGCCGCGCACATACCAGCCAGCACCCCACACAGCCAGCAGCATGGCTGCGTACCACAGCTGTAAATAAAACAACAGCTCTCCTGCCACGGCGGCCTGAGGAGCACGGCAAGAGCCACAGAGGGAAAACGCAGCCTGAAAGGGAGCTTTGGCCAGCAGAGCTGGTGGTACTGGGAGGCGAGGGCTTGGGGGGATGACATGCAGAGGAGTTTAAAATTGCACAGATCCCGCTGTGCTGCCGAGGCATGCCTGCGGTCTGGGGCTGAGAGGGGGGGTCAGGAGATGCCAACAAGGGAATGGGATCAAGGTTGCCCACCAAAGCCTGGGATGGGCACGAGCTGCTGGCAGGACAACCCATGCCAGGCAGCAAGGGGGGAGCAAGTACGCAGTGGATAATGAAACATGAAAAGGGATCCCGCGCTCGTGTGCTCATTTCTACCCATTAGAAATTCAATCTTGTCTAGTCTGGAAGACACAATGATGCCTGGAGCATCAGTGTGCGAGCTGAGCAAAGGAGAGAGCTAGCTTTAGATTGGTTTATTAAAAATAAAGTTTCAAAAAAAAAAAAAATTGAATCTCAATAACTAATGAAATAACAGAGGAGAAAATTTTGCTTCCTCATCTGGTATCTCAGCCTGTCAATTAATTTGCAAGAACACGCATCCCGAAATACCTCAAACGATTCCAGCAGAAAGCCCTGGAACAGCACCGACAACAGCCCCTGCCTGCACTGCAAAAGGTTAGAGGGGAAAGAAGCAGCTGCCGCCGGCAGCCCTGAGCATCCCATCCCGGCGAGGGAAGCAGGAGCTCTGAGCATCCCAGCACTCGGCTCAGGCTGCTGCCCTGCTCGCTGGTGGGGTGCAGGCGCTCCCCGAGGGTCCTGGGGGCCACGAATACCCCGGGGCGGCCGGAGCCGACTGCCAGCAACAGCCGGGGCAGGACAGGGGCTGGGGAGGGCACAGGAGGCTCACAGCGGGCTCTGAGCTGATACATGGGAGGCCTGTCGGCTCGCACGCTTGAGAATATGTCTCCTTTCCACTTCATTGTATGCATCGCCGACGAGCAAAAGGCGTTCGAACCCATTTGAAAGAAAGCTGCTCTGCAGGTCACCTTTCAAACCCAGCTGAGACACTGACTCACTCCACAGCCTCAGGAGAGGCACCTCAGTCTCCTGTACTTTCTTACTGCAGATGTGCAAAAAGGAGAGATGTGGCCATCCGATCCACCCCCGGCACCTCTGCAGGCTGCTCCGTGGTGACGCCCGAGGAGGTCCAGGCTCCCAGCACCGCACAACTTCAGCTGTGCACGACCACGGCTGCACCACCTCCAGCTCAACCCCGCTCCACTGAGCTCCGTCTCGAACCTCACCACTGGCTCCCCTTCCTCTTCCACGGTTGTTTGAAAAGAGCAAATCATTCATAAGAACTAATTATTCAGTGTACTCTCACCCCATAAGACTGTAAATTAAAAGAGAACTCAAATAAATTAAGGAACTTCCCTCATGCCTTTTATTATCTCAATAACCTTCAGAGGCATTTATCTACCATCAGCTGATCCATTTGAAAAATTGTGACGACAAACTAATTTAGTAAATGCACACACTTAAAAACCTTTATTTATACACTGAATGAGCAAATACGGCCCGCACTGGACAAGCTGCTTGAGATGCGAGTCTGATGGGGACACTTGCATCCCCCCCGAGCACGCAAGCCCAGCCGGTGTGTGCTCCAGCCCTGCTCCTGTGCTCCCCACCGGCCAGGGAGACCCAGGATCCCTCTCAGGCATTGTGGCAAATGAGCTAAACCATCCCACCCAGGGTAGGAAAGAAGAAACCTGCCACGCAGGACAGGGAGGCAAAGCATCAGCAACCAGCAGCAGCAGCACGGAGAGAAGGCTCCACCACCGGCGAACGCAGCGCRCAGGCTGCCCGGCCATCCCACCACCTGGGACATGAACGCAGTAATTAAGGACGACATGTTCTAGTGACGGGAGATGGAGAAATGAGTGCAACTAGGAAAGAGGGCCTTTATTTTGAAAAGGAGAAAAGACGCCAGCCCTTGCCAAAAGGGGACAGTGTAAGTGGGGAACATACGGAGTACACACGACTGGCCACATTTGGGATAGGAAAGCTAGAGGAGCCCGTTTCCCAAAGGCAGCATCACACGGAGCAAGTGTCAGCATCCTAAAACATCCTAAATCCTCCCAGCCTGCCCAAGTCCCTCTCGTTCAGGAGCAGCAGGAAGGGAAGGGACGGGCGCCGCAGCAGCCCTGTGGCCAAGGACAGGGGTGCCCACGAGAGACGCCAGCCTCGCGCTCCCAACAGCACTGCCTCACGCCGAGCAGGCTCCCAGGGGAGACGGTCTGTCGGTGAGAGCTCCTTCAGCACCTCCAGTTCTGCCACGTCTGTCCCCATGCGGTTCCTAAACTGGAGGAAGGAGCAAGAGGCGCGACCGCCGGGCTGGGGGGCTTCCCAGTCCCGTCCCGGTCCCTCTGAGCCCCTTCGGGTACCTGGGGTTGGGCTCACAGCCACAGTAGTTCACCAGCCAGCTGGCCTGCGGGCTCCGGACCTCTCATCTTTGGTGCTCCAAAACCACCCCCTCAGCTCGCTACACAAAATTTATGTCCCTGTGAGAGGGTCCCCAAAAGCAACCACCTTAACCCTGGCAAAGGTTTACCTAATGCTGCAGCAGAGCATTTGTGTGCCCTTGTGCCAAGGCTTTCTGTGGTGCTGAACAATCCTACAGATCACTTCAAAGGAGAGTGAGGGGAAAAAAAAAAAAAATCTCCTGTATTTTCTGTGAAATAACAAGCAGAGCCTCGCCACAGCTCCCCAGAGCCAAGAACAAGTTCCCAATGACTGGCCAGATCTGGGCAGCCCTGCCAGCCCCAACCCGCTGCAATCATCCCTCCACAAAAATTATCAACTCCAAGCTCTTTCTCCATTATCCAGAAAAATAGCCTTCATTTCTTGCTTTGTGAGGCTTTATCACGCCTCAACCATTTTAGCCTGAAACCAGGAAGCTCTTTGGGGAACAGACTGCCTTCATCTATGTTTGCACAGCACCCAGCACAGCAAGGCCTCCAGCCTGGCTGCAGCCCTTGGGTACCGCTGGAATGCAAATAACACCAGGGCAGCAGAATACACCCTCGAAGCGCCAAGAGACAAACCACGAGCCCCAGACATCCCGGAGAATGCCGGGCAGAATTAGCAGGGAAAAAGAGTGAGGTATTCCCCGACCTCGCAGCCTCCCGCAGTGCACAGCAACCTGCAGCCAGCCCGGGCTGTGCCCCCCAAGACACCCCCAGCCAGGCTGGCCCCCGGGACAGAAACCCAGGCGGCAGGAGCCACCCTGCCCGAGGCCAGGCTTCCACGGAGGCAGCGAGCGAGTTCCAAACCTTCACAAAAGGCAACCAAAAATAGTCGGTGTTGTTAATGTCATGCTTACTGGAGTGAGAAGCCGAGAAATCCCTGCTTCCCTGCCCCCCCCCCCATCCCTCTGCCTGCACACACGCAGGCACTAATGAAGCCTCCCCAGTGCTCTCCAGGCTGCTCCAGCCAGAGGGACAGGTCCGTGCCCCCAGCTCCTGCCAGCCCGCTGCCCGCACCGCGCTGCCCATCCCCACGCGGGGCCTGCCCAGCGCCTCGGCAGCACAGCCGCTCCCGGACCCCCGCGCCACATTTGTTTACTTCAGACATCTGCCTTTAAGCGTTTGGAGGCAATGCTGCGCACGGCACAGCCTCCCGGCACGCGCACCGATGGGGGACCACCGGTATATGGGTGGCTGGATAACGGTGCTGTGCATCTACACCCGCAACGCAAATCAACCAGGTGACTCTGAAAAGCCTTCTCCATCCGTCCCTCCCCACGCAGCAAGCCCTTAATACACCAGCACGGCGAGCTTGTCTTGCGATGAAATTCCTGGAGACAGGCAGGAATTCAGGAGAGGAAAAACCCATCAAAAGCTGTGCAAGCTCACGCTCGCTCGCCTGGCTCTGCCCGTTCGCAGTGGGGCCGAGCTCTGCCCCCGCGGCTTTGCCCGCTCCCCGAGGCTGGCCAGCCCGAGCGGGAGCCTCTCCTCCTCCTCCTCCTCCTCCTCCTCCTCCTCCTCGACCCCATTAATCCAGACTCCACCTCACCCAACTTTTTCTTACAATTTACCTTCACCTGGAGGGTGTGATTTTAATTAGCGTAATATTCCTGTTAACAACAGCACCTAATTAAGACATCCGTTAAGAACCTATAATGCAAACTTAATGAGAAGTTGTGCCAGAATCCTTTCGCAGGCAAACCAAACGCTGCCGACTCCAGCTCGAAGAGACGTTGTTAACGGGCAGGTTCAGTTACCGGACCCGAGCTCCCACGCCGGCACCGCCCGCCGCAGCCGAACTTCGTCCCGGAGCGCACCGGGGCTGCTGCGCGGCGCTGGGGAGGGCGCTACCGCCGAGGGCCCCCCCGCGCCCCGCTCCGCTCCGCTCCGCTCCGCCCGGAGCCCTCCCCCGGGATGCGCTCCGGCAGCGCCGCCCCGGGGCTCCCGCTGTGGCTCCCGGTGGACCCCCCCCGCCCAGAGCCACCCCGGCGGAACTTCGCCGCCCCCCCC
>JAYKAV010000223.1:766208-808841 GCA_035582835.1 Phoebastria nigripes
GCGCTCCCACCCGGGCCCCGCGCTCAGGACACGCTCCCCCCCACGCTCCCCCCGCAGCGAGGGGCTCACGGCGCGGCCCCACGCTGGCGAGGCAGGCGAGGCGTCTCCCACCCCGGCAGCGTGCTCGGTGGGCGCTCAGCACACGCTCCCACCTCTGATCCGGAAAAAGAGGCAGTTTTTTCCTCCCCGATTCTCCCCCGAAAATGAACATATTACAGCCGTGACGAACGGGGAGTTTATTCCCGCAGTTCAGCTGTGCTTGCTGCTGCCTGCGAGTGGGCAGGGAGCTGCCCCAAGGGCCTTCTCTCCATCTTTCCATGCGTTCAGCAGCACCAGCCTGTGCAGAGCCGCAGGCGGGCGAGGAGCAGACCCCCTGGCCGCTGATTCCATCGCCGCRCAGGGTGCCCACGGGCTGGGGGGGGATGCCCGGGCCCACTTCAGCCACCTGGCAGGGCGGCAGGGAGGAGGGAGGTTTCTGGTCCTCATTGCAAACATTGGGAAGACCAAGGCAGTGCAGGAAAACCCTCAGGATGTAGGTTTGCAGCATACCCCGGATTCACTAAAGCTCTGTGCATGTCTCAGCCCCTTACCCTTCCTTCTCTTTAAATCTAATTTAAGGACCTCTGGGCAGTGATCCGGGCATCCCCACAGCGGCTGGAAGCAATAGTCCTTCCTTGAGCGTTATGCAGGAGCAGACCTCTGGCGCTCCTGGCTCTCCCCCATTCTCCTGCTGTCTACCTCCTCCCCGGGGAAGCCGGCTGAACACGGTGCAGACCTGCATTATCAGATTTTGCAAACCGCAGGCTGTCAGAGGTCCTGTTGTTCTGCCCTTTCTCCTCTGGCTCACTAGCGGGAGATGCCATCTCTGTGAAACAGCCACGAGCGGTGGCTGCTCTGGCAGTGCGGGTCCCTTGTGCTGGGCAGCCCAAGCCCCCATCCAAGCCCGGGGGAAGTTACACAGCACAGCGGCAGCAAACTGCTCCTTGCAGGCCTGCCGGAGTCACTGGATGGGGCTCAGCACCCTTTTCCAGCTCAAATGATCTATTTGTGGTTCCCCATAGCTAAGACTGTGGTAAACCTCCATAAGTTGTATTTCCCAAGAACTATCTGGAATACCTGCAGTCTGCGTAAGCCATCATTTACTCCCTATGAACTTAGCACAGGGTCCATCCATGAGATATTATCAATATCCTGCAGAGTCCATGCGCAGCCCCCTGAAAACAGGCACCACTCCCCCCCTTCCCCTCCTAACACACTTTTACTTTCCTCCCAAGGGCTTTGAGGAACACTCTAGAGAAAATCATCAGGGTTATATACAGCCATAACGTGAATGAGGACTATAAAATGCACCAAATGCACCTCATACATCTCAACATCCATTTTGTATGACAAACGTGTATATTTTTAGCCCTCCAGGATGCAGTAAGCACCCGACCCTGCGCCTCGTCGCCCTGTCAGAGCGGCAGCAGCCCTTGTTCTCAGGACCTGCCAGACAAAGGCAGCGCTCAGTCAGGATGGCTCCTTGCTATGCCCCGCTGTGCTGTTTTCTCACGGTTCATTGAGGCTGAAGATGCTTTAGGCAGCAGATTTGGAGAACGAGGAACCGGGAACACAGCAGAGAGCAGCTCTGCAAAATTTTCTCTGCATTTCAAGCCTCCGAGCCGGGTCCCTGTTGACATCTGTTCCTAGAAATGCAAACTGGTACCCGCTCGGGAGGTGGAGCCTTGCAAACCGGGAGGTGTGTGTGTGCTAAGCGGAGCGGAGGAGAGGCGGCGATGCTGCGGGATTGCTAGGCAACCTTGCGCTGCCCAGCGGGAAAAGGCCCGAGCTGAGCAGCGCGCCCAGCCGGGGCTCGCATCCGCACTGGGGCTCCCGGGCAGGGAAACACCGAGAGAGGAACCAACGGGGGGAATCTGCCCGTGGGTCCCCAGGAGGGCGAGCATCTGAACCTGGCCATGGGAGAGGAGGAGGAGGAGCAGACGGGGGATAATGGCAGAGAATGCGCAAGAGCGACAGTGGAGGGAAGCGAAGCAGTTAGAAAAAGCACAAGTCAACAAACCCCTGCCTTTTGGCAAGGCTGTTATGTGAACCAGAGGGAACAAGTATTAATCTGGAAAAAATATTTGTTTTTCTTTTTCTCTTAGTTTATTTCACAGTCTATTTGGTATTTAGGGCCTTTGTCTGGAGGAAGTCATAGTTGTTAAATCACTGCTGCTTTTTTATTTTTATCCTTAATGATGACAAGGTTTTCCTTCTCATAACTGTGGCTGGAGTAAAGAGATGACAAGACCTGTTGCGGTTCTATCTTGGGTTTTTCCTGAACACAGATGCTGTAAGCAGGAGGCACAGCAAAACCCCAGCACCTGGGGATCCTCTCAGGCCCAGGGCTGAGCGTCTTGTCCCCGTTATTCCCTCTGCGGAGCCCCAGCAAGGACAGTGCCAAGCAGCCAGGCCCGGATCTGCAGAAATCACCTCTGCGAGGCAGGAGATGGCACTCGGTATCGAGAAGAGAGACCAGACAAGGAGGTGCTGCCTCTCCAAGTCCTCCACAATGGCTTGAGCCCTCGGTGACCCTCAACTTCGAGGTGCCCAAACAAGGTCCAGCCCCTCCTCATGACTCTGCCCAAAAAGGGGACGTTTGCAGCGTGTTCAGCTCTGACACAGTGCCGGCAGCTCAAGCCTGGCCCTGCCGGGAGGTTCACCCGCACCCGCCGGCGCCCGTCCTACCTGCGCAGGCGGCGCGGGGCCCTCTGCCCGCCCGAGGGCCGGGGGGCACGGTGCCAGCTGGAGCTTTCCCCAGAGAGCCGCCAGAACACCGGGTACCTGCACCGTCCTTGGCTGCCATGGAGACGGTGGGATGACATGGCAGGACCCAGATTTTTTTTTGGCAAGTGTCAGGTGCCCTGACCCAAAAAACCCGAAGCGGAACGTGCAATACCCGATGAGAAGCTGAATGCATGCCTGGTCATGAACACACTCAGCCTGCAAAGCACTCTCCAGCACTGGAGAGAGGAGAAGAGAGCACCATGCTAATGTGCTCTGAAATAATGCTTTTTTAAATATAATTTACGATAGATTTCATAGCTAAGTTATGCAACATAATGAGCAAATCTAAAATGTAATTGTCACTGCACATTAACAGCAAAATCCAGAACCTCTATTATACTAACAAACTTATTAAATCAGTGAACATTGCATTGCATCAGTCAATTACTAAAACAATGCCAAGATCAGTAGAACAATCTGATATCCATTATGGGGGGAGAAGGAGCAAAGGCACATAACCAGGGCTGCCTGCAGCAGCGTGTTTTAAAACATTAGATGTATTTATGTCTTTGATGTAAYGCTGCACCTGTTGGGTGTTTTACAGCTGCTTCCCCTGTTCCAGGAGTGGGAGGGTAGAGAGCCTGAAGCCATCTCTGTGCTCGGACCCCGGGTCCCTGCCGGCGAGCAGGAGGCCAAGGAGGGAAGCACCACTGGCCTCACTGCTGGGATTTCCTCAGTGCCACGCGATTGACTCTGCAGCATTAGCAGTGCTCAGTGTCAGAAAACACCATGCAAAAAGGCAAGTCTTGTAAAAAGCAAGGGACACACCGCAGCGGGTGCTGCTGAGCTACTCGGACGCCCAGCTCCCCCCTCCCAGGCACCACAGGTCAGGCCCCATTGCTGCCTCTGCCCCAGCTCTGCCCCCAGCTCTGCCCCAGCTCTGCCCCCAGCCCTGCCCCCAGCTCTGCCCCCAGCCAGAGGCAAAAGGCTTATCCCCGGCTGCCCACCCCGAGCACCTTCCCAAAGCATCCCTGGAGCGGAGCCATGGTGCACAGCAGGCGGATACGAAATGGCCAGGATTCAGCCGTCACGTCGCTGCCACTCTCCGAGGAGCCAACGTTGGCCAGAGCCTGCAGGTCTGTGCCTGCGGGCAGAGCTAGGTCTGAGCTCATTCCTGGCTCCGGGGCTATGGCCACCCGCGGTGGCACACATTGTCAGGGAAGGGCATTTGCTCCAACAGCAGGACAGGGCACGCAAAGGCTGGCAGGGATTTCTCCCTGCAGCCCCTGGGCTCTCGCCTCCCCTTTCGACTCCGTGAAATCCCATCACCACCAATGCTATGTCCTTAGAGACTGTTAAACATGAAATAAGGTGAGCTTGAGTAACCCTGGAAAGATGTCCATGCAAACATCTACAGCAAAGTGTGCCTTGCACCTCAGTGAAGTGATTTGACACAGCGCTAATTATGCAAATTAATCATTGGTAAATCAGGTACTTGTTTATTTATTTATTTTGCGTTTTGCACAGCAACCAGGCAGGAGGAGCACCGGGAGAGAAGAGCTGCTCTATTTCGGCTCAGAAGAAATGTTTGGTAACATGTTGCATGATCCAACCTCCCCACGTTCTTTTTCAGATTAAATTCTGAATTGATTTGCTGGTATCATACCACTCATAGCTCTCAATATGTCATGGCAGCTAATGAACCATGCCAGGGATACATTTATAACCCACTATTAGCCACTTCCATCAGGAAGGGATTTTTTTTTTCTCCCTTCTTTCCTCTGACGTTCTAGAAGTTAAAAAACCAAACCAAACACCAAAAAAAAAAAAACCCAAAATCATCATCAGCAAACACTGCTACTGAAAGTCAAGCACTTGTGTCATTTCCATCCCTCCTGCCTTGGGACCTGGCTCTCAAGTGGCCACAGAAAAGGCCCTGGACAAGTCACTCAAACCCCGCTGATTTTCTGCAGCCCCGGCTTGCCCGGAGCAGGTTCCTCCCCTTCCCCAGACCTTCACTCTCCAGGCAGAGAAGCTCACGCAGTCTTCTGAGCAAAGCTGGATCGACACCATCTACAAAACCTGCCTCAAACAGCATCCCAGAGCCAAGCCACTGGGAGCTGGACCGGAGAGGAAGGGGCTTCCGCGCCCCGTCCCCCTCCTCCCCACCGCTGCAGCTGGAGCCGGGATCCTGCTCCAAAGGAGCCCCGGCGTGGAGCGGGGAGGTGGCGGTCGGAACAGACATGCAGCGGCAACCAAGGGGCCGCTCGCCTCTGGCAGCAATCGCAGCGTGCACACTGCAGGAGGGCAGCGCTTCAAATAGGAGCCGAGTTCCCCTTTGCTCCAAATGCAGCGCTTCAGGATCGCAGAGACAACTCTATCGGGGGAACGAGAGCTAATTAAATTTACTGGGATCATTGAAGAGGAAATTATTTAATATTCTGCATGGAATTTAATATCTGAAAGCATGAATGGCCTTGTTTCATGAGAGATCTGTTCCTTCCCAACATTCGAGTTTACTTTTTGCAGCCAGTCCCACTGCCGAGGGACGGGCAGGGACAGGGGAGGACGCTGCCTGCGAGGAACCACGCTGCTGGAGCCAGAGAGAAACAAACAGCAGAAGAGCAGAGCGTCGCCGGAGCCGCGGCCGCATCCTCGGGTGCTCCCGATGGAGCAGCAGCTCCGCGATCCAGAGAAAAGCAGCCTCCCGAGGGGCTCGGCTGGCTCTTCTGTGGGAGGATCCTCCTGCTCCCATCCACGGCTGCTTCCACGTGGGGCTGCCACGCCTCCGGTGAGCACCCGTATCCGCATGGGGCCTTCAGCTTATGACCTTATGTGCTGTCATCTAGTCCCATTTTAACAGCCAAAATATTGCGACTTCTTAAATCCCCCCAGTTTGCTCCTCAATCCAAGAGGAGCCTGGGCTGGGCGCACCAGGATTCAGGGACAGGAGGACTTTGCCACAGAGAACCTTCGCCTTGGCTGTGCATCCCTCTGGCACTGCTTACCTGGCTCAGTCTCTCTGCATCAAGCACCTTTTGTGCTGCAGGAGGATCCCACCGTTTCATTTTCACATGCTTCATGCTCGCAGCTCTTCAGCTTCTCCGGGTTGCAAAGACCCTCCTGGTCCCAAGGGCTGGCAGCCACCTCCGCACCCTCTCCGGGCTGTGTCCCTGCAGCAGCGGAGTGCCAGCCGGGAGGTGGGATGCCATCAGGCCACCTTCCCGCCCGTGCAGGGTGGTGGCTGGGACACCGCAGGAACAATGCCCTCGACCCAGCGAGTTTCCTGGCTGCAGCTGAAGCTCGCTGCCTGCAGCCACTCATCTGGAACCGCTCTGTTCTTGTCCCCACAACCCGAGTCCTTCCTTGGCTGGTTAATGATTTTCTAGGAGCAAAATGTCAGACTCCACTTGCTACTGTTGAGAAAAATCCAGTGATTGCTTCCCGGAGGGCTCCCCAAACGCTGGCTGCCTGACAGGGGCCGGGTCTCCGCTGGGATGGGCACGGCCCATTTTGCCTCCCCCAGAGCCTGCAGCCGGGGGGACCCCGCCAGCCCCCCAAGCCTCACTTTGGGGTGGGGGACCCTGTCTGCCCCAGCTCCCATCCAGCCAAGAAGTTGCCCATAATCCACCTTCCCTCAGGGCCAAACCCAGCTCAGACCCTCGGCACCCTCAGCAGAGCCAGCATCTCTTTTTGGTGGAGCAGGAGCCGCCGGGGCTGGCGCAGAGCTGCACCAGCAAACCCCCCGGCCCCGCAGCCACAGGGTCTCTGGCCTCTAGAGCAGAGCCCCAGGACGCGCCAGCCTTGTACTGGAGACCCCAGAGCTCCTGCCCCTCTGGCTCCCTGTTTCCTTCTCCTCTTTCTGCCCTGATAACGTCTCTTTCTCTCTCACACACATGGAAGTGATTAGAAGTAGCAATAATTTTGCCTCTGTATTTATGTCACCAATACCTTCAGCTAATTCCTGTAACTGCCAGCATAGAAGAACTAATACCTCTGCAAAAGACAAAGCAATTATTTCTAAACATAGTTCCCTTTCCTTGCATTGTCACCATCCAAATCACCAAAACCCTCGTCCGTTGTCAGCATCTTTCTCTAACTAGCAGGGGAAAAAAAGATAATTTTTCTTCCCCCAAAAAAACATACCCAGTGCCATCAAGCAAGTGAACACACCCGCACCCGTACCCTCGCCTTCCCAGGCCCCGCAGCACCCCACCCCGCGCTTGGGCAGAGGAAGGCGTATTTCACTTAGTGGCAATGGATGGAGAGACACGAGTCCTGGCCCGCAGCTGGAGGGAGGCACAGGCATCGCCCAGGGCCAGCCCGGGACAGGGACATCGCCCTCGCTGGGGCTGAGACTCTCCGGAGCCTCGGATGGGAAAGCTCCGGAGCCACCCCTCACCTTGCAGCACCCGTCTCTGCAGCAAACGCCGTCTGGGTGACAGGGACCCAGCTGGGCTCAGTGGCCCCTTGAAGAGGTGCCCGTTTTCAGAGGCGGGACAAGGGAAACGCCGAGCACAGAGGCCAGGAGCCGGTTCTCCCACGGGCCCCGGCGCATCAGCCCAACTCCTCTGCTTCTGCAGAGAATCCCCCTGCTCTTCCCCAGGTGACGGGAACATGCCACCGCTTGACCCAGACACAGGCACATTAGCGGTGCTCCCAGCGTCTCTGTCTGGATGGAGACACAGTGTCTGCCTCGGGACCCTCTGCAGCACTAGACCTTATTATCCTATGGGTCTGCTTTCAAGAAATTAAAATGAGCCATAAAATGACAAGTAAAGTGAAATAAGGACTGTAAAGAGCAGGGAGAATGTAAATCGTGTCATTAGCATATGTACAGCATTTGCAAAGCACCTGTTCCTCACCGGGTCAGCGCAGCCCCCAAGGAGGGAGGGCTCCCGGGCTGCCCCAAGATGGGGCAACAGCTCTTCTGCATGGGGGTCCTGGGGACCACTGCCCTGGCCTGGGGGTGCTCCCCTGGCCCCCCTCTCCCAGGTGCCCACCCTATGGAGCCGTAAGGGATTCAGGGCCCTTGAACAAGATGTGGTACCCCCAGCCCTGCACACCCCTCCAGGTTTGCAAAAAGCCCCCAGACCCCGGGACGAGCCCCTGCTCCCGGCCGGGCACACCAGCCCTGCCAGCCCCCGCTCCGGAAGGACACGGGGAGGGAGAAGGAGCCGGGAGAATGAGCAGACACAGGCTCCCCACCAAGGGCTGAAATGAGCTGGTACCTGGAGGCAGCAGCACACCTGGGTGACCTACATATCCATCGCTGATGGAATATTTAATGGGCTCTTTTCAATGGATTGTGCATGAAAAACCTCCGGGCTCTTGCACGCAGCGAAAGGTGCATAACGAAGCCTCCTCTCTGGAGGAGGCCCTGCTGCCTGGCCTTGGCTTCAGAGAGGTTTAAGGGAACAGACGGAGGCTGAGCAGGGAGATACAGGAACAGTAGCTACACCACTGCACTTGGCTTTTGGCTGGATGCTCATCAGCATCCCAAATCATAGAATCACAGAAGGGTTTGGGTTGGAAGRAACCTTTAAGGGTCATCTAGTCCAACCCCGCCTGCCGTGGGCAGGGACATCTTCAACTAGATCAGGTTGCTCAGAGCCCTGTCCAACCTGACCTTGAATGTTTCCAGGGATGGGGCACCTACCACCTCTTTGGGCAACCTGTGCCAGTGCCTCACCACCTTCATCATAAAAAATTTCTTCCCCGGCTGCTCTGTGGGAAAGCATCGGGGATGCTCCCGAGACACCCGCACCATGGTCTGGTCCCAGCTGATGGAGCCAACCCCAGAGAGCGGGCAGCGGGCACTGCAG
Source organism: Phoebastria nigripes (assembly GCA_035582835.1). NCBI lineage: Eukaryota > Metazoa > Chordata > Aves > Procellariiformes > Diomedeidae > Phoebastria > Phoebastria nigripes. Next base: position 774,800 of record JAYKAV010000223.1, read on the forward strand.
GGTGCGGTGGTGCCGTACAGATGCGTTTTACCCACAGCCCCCGTCCCAATCCCTCAGCTGGGAGAGCAGCATCACAGGGGAGAGGATCCTGACCAAGGGATGCACCACAGACGAGGGAGAGAGGCCAGCTTCTTATGAACTGCCCTTAAAAATATTTTCATAACATTTCATATCCTACCTACAGTAGCACCTCCAGTAATTAACAGCTAAGTTTTAATTAAACATTGATTAGCAACTAATTAGTCTAATGATTAGTCACCTGAAGGAGACAAAGCAAAATACTGGGGCTGCCAAGATAGGAGCGGGAGAAGGCAAATGATGAAAGATGAGAGGCAGCTTAAATTCCTTCGCTGCTTCCCTCTGGGCCAAACGTTTTCTCTTATTTCGGTCCTTTACAAATGAGGCCTTCAATGTGAATTTTCCTAATTGTGGCAAGTCTGATAGAGTCTCAAGTGAGTGATGTGGAGGAGACCAATTTTTTTCATCTTTCCCATCAGATCCCAGCCTGTTAATGCAGCTACAGAGCCTTTCCCCGCTAGAGAAGACTCAGTCTCTGTCGCCGTAACGAAGTCAGGGGGGACGTCTGTGCCTTCACTCCCGCAGTATCCCGACGAGAACGCCGCAGAGTGCGCGGGGAGCACGCGGGCAGCGCTTCCCCCTGCCTGCGACAGCCCCTCGGACACAGCTTCACTCTCGGTTTTTCCCAGAGACCTGGTTCACCTTGTCCTGCCCGGTGGAGGGGTCTCCCATCGCTCTGCTCCCCCTCCCGACGCAGCTGAGCCTGCCCCTGCACCACGATGAGCAGGGCTCTGTCAGACCGAGGTTGTCAGGGGCCAGGATGGACCCTGGGCTCTGGGACGGAGGAAGAAAATGCCCCGGCAGGCGAAGGCAGAGCCCTCGGCGGCGGCTGGCAGGGCACCGCACACCCGGGCCGGTTCCCAACCTCCCCTCAGGGGATCTGGGCTGGAGACCGGCTCCCTTCTGCCTGCACATGGTCACGTCCTGGTGCAAGCCCCTTGCCTGGCCCGGCACACACTGCCTCACGGCGCCGAGCTCCGCGGGTTTGGTACCCGAGCTCGTTACCTCCCCGGTAGCCCCGGTACCTCTGCACAAGTCGCAGTCGTGCCTCCAGGCTGCTGAGCACACACAACACCGAGCCCTTCACGCGGGACATCAAGTTCATGTCATACCGAAAAGCGGACTCATGATACTCAGCCCTCCACGGCCGCAGCTTTGCACTTACAAGGAGCCGTAGAATTGGGCCAGGTCCTGAAAAGCAGCTTCTCCTTGTGCCGAGGGCCGCTCCGCAGCAGGTGCTTAACGCTGTCGTCCTGAACAGGCTCTCTGGGTGATGACTCCTTGGTGTGTGCTCACACGGACGTGGCTCTGCTCCTGGTGCTGGCTGCGGGGAGGGCTGCCTGCCCCGGCATCTCCTCGGCTCCAGTCATTTACCAGGGCGTTGCTGTTACGAGGATGTTTGTTATTTTGCCTTTCCCTTTTGTAAGATAATCCTATTTACCTACATTACTTTCGCCTCAGAAGAAAATCACTTCTGGCTGAGGGTTATGGAAGCACTTAGAGCCGAGCGCTCCCCTGGTGCAGCCGCCCCACACTCCCTGCCCCCCGGCTCCCTCCCCAGGGGTGAGAGCTCCCGGCTCCTCTTGCCGAGCATCCCCAGGTGTGCCTGGGGCTCTGCAGCCTCACAAGCAGCCCCTTCCCCTTCCTCCTCCTACCCCAAGTTTCTCAACCCTTCTGCAAGTTTGAGCCTTTGAGTCTTTCTTTTTTTTTTCCCCTTTTGTTTCCTTCCTCCCCACACTCTTCCCGGGCTCCTCTCTGGAGTTTGACAGGAAGGTGAGACAATAACGCAGGTGTGTGTAAGGAGGTTGCAAACGTCCCAAGGGTCAGAGCAGAGCCTGCACTGGGCCGGACTCATCTCGGGAAAGACTGGATGGAGAGCGGGCAGGGAGGCCATTGCACTGCGGCGCTGCCCGAGGAGCCCAACAGCATCGCTCCCGCTGCCCACGCGCAATAAATCCCCAAGGGAGGTAACTCCAAGGCAGAAGCCAGGCAGGCTGGTGGTGCGCTCGGGTGGGACAGGCTCAGCAGGGGACATCCCAGGATGAGTGGTCCAAGAGACAGGCACGATTCAGGAGCCACCCATCTGTCCCCAGGCAGCGATGCAACACACAGCCCAGCCTGGCCAGCGGGACCTGAGCAGGGACGCCTGAGCCCCAGGGGAGGGGTGCGACCCGCAGCAGGGACAGGAAGGGTTAAACACCGTACCCTCATCCCCTGCCTCCCCGCATCCACTTGCAGAGCTGCAGGTATATTGATTGCTTCACACATCTCATCAGACTCGGATCGGTACAAATCAATGGGGTTAGGTCAGGAAGAGAGGCAGCTGACTGGATACCAATACCCTCCTCCTCCTCCTTCTCTCTCCGGGAATGGCACCCACCAGGAAGCCCCCGCAGCTTCCCCGGCTCCTGCACAGGCGTATCCCGAGAGCCTCCTTGGGTCTCATTGCAAAGGGGCTTCTCCATYCTCTGGGAGAGGTGGAGAAGAGGCAGAGACCAGCAGCAGCGGGCGAGGGCCTGGCAGCTGCCTTCTCCTGGAGGGAGGCACAGGGCTGGGCTGCCTGCAGGGACTGGTTCCGCTGGGCCTGGCCATCCTGCAAACCAGGAGACCTGGGAACACCAGCCGCAGCCGGGAGATGACCAGCCGTGCCGGAAAGAGCCCCGGCTGCCTGCACGCCCCCCCGGTCTCCCCATCCTGCCCACGCTCGCCCAGACGATCCCAGATACGCCCAGATCACACGTGTGAGCTTCATCCAGCTGAATGCATGACTTCTGTTAGCAACACGGAGACAGCAGCTCTGTCTGCAGCTGTTCCATGCTTCTCTACAAAGCAATTTGCTACTTGGGCTCCTCTGTTCTTCCCTCTTATGCAACTGCACAAAATGTAGAGGAAAAAATATCCCCTAGATGCTAATTTATCTGAGGAGCTCAAGCAGGTTTGCACAAGGCGGCAGTTTCAGCAGGGAAAAAAAAAGGGAACAGCCATGTCTGAAATGCTGCTTCAGAAACCTGCCCTCCCTCCCGGGGACTCCTGCCCTCCCCAGCTCCCTGCGGGGATGCCTGCCTCCATCCCTGCCTCCTGCCTCCATCCCGCTCTGCCCGATGGGCTGCCTGCACCCTGGCTCAGCACTCTCTGGGCAGGGCTCTGACTCTGCTCACCCACCCGAAGAAGCAAACTCGGGGTGGAGGGTGCAGTGGGATCACACATCAAACCGACCACCTGCCTCGGGGCTTTGGGCGCTTCTGAGGTGGCAATCCCCAGGGATGTGCAGGGGAGAGCCCAGCAGCCAGCCCCGACCTCGGCACCTCTCCCAGGCTGGGACCGGGCTGCCCGCGTGAGCCCAGGCACTCGAGGGAGCTCGCCCGTGAATTATCTCAGGCTCCACTGCTGTGGCAGGGGCAGAAGAGCTCAGGGCAGGCAGTCGGTCCATCCTCCCCGGCCGCTGCCGCCTGCACCCTTCCTCCCTCCCGGGGAGCACAGCCCGAGCCCACCAGCAGCACTCACAGCCAGGCTGCTCTCCTTTCGTGGGGACCTTTGGCAATTATAGGCTTAGTGGTGCAAAACATAGTTTAATAGCAGCTGAGGCTGGTGGGATTGATTTCTTGTTTTGTTTTAAGTGCAGCTAATCTAATAGTTAATTTATTTAAATTGCTAGGGCAGAGAGAAATTACATTTCTATCTTCTCCGAATAGATTTTACTGTGTCTGGTGACCCAGGCAAGCTGAAGAGCTGGGCTAAGGGCCCTAACATGCCTTGGAATAGCTGCCTTGATCAGCTTGTCATATTTTTCAATTCATTACTGCCATTTTAGCAAACAACTAGTATAGATTTTTTGTTACAACAGCTCTTAACATGTTAATCGTGTGTACGCTGGTACCTGCCTTAACAGCTTACAGTAAAGCTTTCCCTCCAGAAAACCGACCCACCAAAACCAGCTCACCAGAACGGGTTCAGGACCCCCAGCTGGCCAGAAAAAAGGGGCGAGGCGTCCCTTGGTGCAGGCAGCCCAGCCCAGGGGCTCATCCTGCCACGAGAGCCGGTTCCTGGCCAGAGGCTGTAATTAAAGTGTTTCTGGGGACGTGCTCTGCTGATGCTCGGAGCCGATCAGCAGTTTGCATGCCAGAGCAGTGTTCTGCAGCTGAGCGGCGGGAGGAGGGAGCACACTTGGGCTGCAAATTTTGCTCTTCTGCCTTTGGGAATCGTCTTTAGTGCTCTCTACAAGATGTCTAGCTGTGCTGGAGCACACGGGCTCCCCCACAACAGGCTCCAGCAAAAACCTCTGAGGGTTTTCCCAGCAAAGGGGAGAAACACTCAGGACAAGCAGGGAAGGATGGGCTCATTTCCAGGCTGCAGCCCTCTCTCAGGAGGGGAATTTGGAGGTGTCAGGGAGCGGGTGACAGCTGGCACGGGCACAGGCTCCGCATCGGGGCATTCGGAGCACCAGGGCATTTCTCTGCCGGAGCCACCATGGGAATGCAGGTGGGCAGCGGGCGATGGGCAAGAGGGAAAATGGACGACGGCTTCCATGGCTCGCCGGAGCGCTTCATGGTCTGTCCAGGTTTGTCAAGCAGGCGATTAAAAAGGCACCATCTGAGCCCAGAGCAAAGGACAGGAGCAGCAGCAGAAGCAGGGAACCAGTAAAGGCAAAGCCAGCCCCTGCCCGGGTGCCGCGCCAGCAAGCCCCCGCACCGCGGGGGGGAAGGCAGCACACCGGGCTGGGTGTGGGGATACAGCCCTCGCTTATCTGTGCGATAACAGCCGCTCTCCTGGCAGAAGGGCAATGCCTGACCTGCCCACCCCTCCGTACCGTGCCCCCCCGGCAGAGCAGAGGCCCCCGGGCTGCACAGCCAGCACCCATGGGACCAGCACCACGCTCCCACCCCTGCCACGCTCCCGCAGCACTGCCGCAGCCGCTGCCATAGCCTTTGCCTCTCACGTCCCAGTTCTCCCTCCCCGTGATAACTCCAATAAAGAGTAAATCGCTATTATTCTGTACCCAGCTCTTCTGATCCATCCTGATGAGGACCTTCCCCTCGCTTCCTCAGAGTCAGCAGGGGGAGGGATGCATCCTGCAGGGGCAGAGCCCCAGGGGAAGGAGCCAGACTCTGGGGGGGGCTGTGGGGGGGACCCATCCCTCTGGATCCCCCAGGAAGCCCTGCAAGCTGTATCTGTGACCCCAGAAGAAGTAATAAATAAGAGGGAGGCTGGTGGCAGGCGCAGGAGGGAGCGGCRGGTAAAGCCTTTGCTGGAGGCTCCTCAGCAGCTCTGCTCGATGGGAAGAGCAGCGGCTGCCCTGCCCTCGCTGCCCAGGCTGCTGCACTGCTGGCACTCCTGCAGAGACTCCCCGGCCTCGCTCGGCCATCGGCTTCCTGTAAGAGTCGGCACCGTGCCAGATTTATAGCGGATGCTGCTCAGTATTTCATGCCTGCTGCGGGCAATCCCACTGCTGCCACTGCGGCTGCACAGAAAGCACTTTGTAGATTTGATTATGCGATAAGGGGCATCAGAAATGCAACTTGTTGCCTATTTCCCAGAGTAATTAATTTCATCTGTATTGAACAAATGACATAATTTGAGGATTTCTGGCTTATGGATTAAGTAAAGACCAGATGAGAGCATCCTCATTGGCTTGGAGATTAATTAACAGCGTGAGGTGAAGCGAGCTCTCTCCTCTGCAGGATTGCTTTGCTGGTGCATTTTTAATCCACCTGCCCGGCACTGCAGCTGCCCCCGAGGACACCGGGCGCTGGGCCACGGGGCAGCAGCACTGCCCATTGATCAGGGCACGGGAGCCCCAGCCAGGACTCGTTCCCATACCGCGACATTGGGGGATGCCAGTGAATAAAGCCAAGCTTTAAGGCTTCCTTGAGGCTTCCTGCTCCCCTGCCCAGGTTAGCGCTGCCTGGTCTAATCATCTGTTCTGGCCAAGTGACAGGCAGGGCAGAGAGCGCCCTTGCTGCCAGGCAAAGCGTGCGAGGGCTCGTTCCCAACTCAGCCAAGGGCTCGGAGCGCAGCCCCCACCCCGGGACCCCTTCGCCTGGTGCACCCCGAGCCTGCTCACCTGGTGTGGCTGGACCCTCGGTCCTTACATCTCACAAATTGCATTGCTCAAAAAATACAAACCCCACATGAATCTCAAGCTCACTTAGAAACATTGAGAGACGGACTGCAGCTGCGTACAGAGGATAGACTTAAATGTAAGGGATGGGGGGAGGAGGATGAGGATCGCGGTAGGGACCCTGACACATCACACCATCCCCAGACCACTGCAGGCATGGCTCCTCACCTCGAAGCCTCTCCCAGCAGGGCAGGGCTAAGACTCTGGAACGTGCCGGGCAGGGTCTCTGGGAGCAATGGGGATAGCAAGGGATTGCAGCAGAGCTCCAGCGTGCTCCTTCATCCCATCCCAATCCCCAGCACCCTGCCAGGGCATTGCAGCCGCACTTTGCTTTTTGTAACCATGCCAGTGGGGTTGTGACTGCAGCCTACTGCTCCTGCCCCCGGGAGACGTCCTGCCCTGCTCCATCTCCTCCTCCCTGCTCAGCTCCTGGGGCACAGACTCAAGCCAGGGATCTCCCCACACACACCTCAGGCTCTCTGAAAATTTTCTGAGTGGGGTCAGAAAAACAGGGCTCCGTGCAGCATTTATTCATGAGCCAGGCATTTTATTTAATGTGCCTTGCAATGCAGGATCAAAGATCCAGAGCAGCACCTAATTAATTATTTTTCTCTTCTTCTGTACCATCCTCTAGTTGAGCACTGAGTCCCAGAATGTAAAAGCCTCCCTTTCAATGACTCTGCATAATGAGATGGATTTGGACTCCAGCAAATTTGTTCAGTTTTATGGAGTATTATATGAAAATGCTGTGAAATTAAGTTCTGTCTTTGCTATCATGCCATGGCCATCAGAGCGCTTTTATGTATGGCACTGAGACTAAAAGATGGGAAAGTGAGTCCTTGCTGCAGTAACGTGGCAAACGGGGAGAGGGAGGAGCCGTGCAATGAAGATGACATGGTAGAGGGTTAGACTGGGGGAGATAATGAAGGAAACAAGAAAGCCATGCAGATGAAGAGAGTTGCAAGCTAAGAGCCTGGAACTGGAGTGGCGGCAGCCAGGAGGCTGGGGAGGGCTCCCCTTTCCCGGTTTTCCCTCTGCAAAGTGGTCTGGCAGCCCTGCTTGCGGCATGAGGGAGGCAAATGCCGCCATCCTGGGGCACATGGGCAGACCCCCCGAGGGAGGGCGGACAGGTCGACTCGTGCCCCGGCACAGCCCTGCATGGCCTCGCACTTGGCCGTCCTCGCTCCTGCTGCCCCAGCGCAGGCACTCGCATGCTCAGCAGTGTCAGGACACATCTGGAAACACCACATTAGTAGAACCGTGGTGTTTAAGGCAAAAGAGAGCACCGTGGGGAGGAGCTGCCCCAGCCCTGGGGTGTTCCCAGCACAAACCCTTCCCTTCTGGGAGGCATTTCACCCCTCAGTGCCAGCAAAGGTGCCTGGCACAGAAGGTGCCATTTCAGCTCAGAGGCAGGGAGAGCCCCCACGTCCCTTCCCGAGCCAGCTCCCTTCGCTGCCTGCCGATCCCTTCCTGTTCTTTCTCCCCACTCCATCTCTTCCCATCCCCAGCCTTTCTCCCCCTCCTCTTTACATCAGCCCTGCTCCCCTGCATTTACCCCAGAGTGATCTATTTTTTCCCTTGGCAACTTTATAACCCATTTCCCTGCCTGACAGCAATTAAGTAGATGCTTCACTTCCAATCCCATGGCCCATAAACATTGGAAAAAGAAAATGTTATAAAGAAGAAAACAATCAAATCTGCACACAGATGCATGCACACACACGTGTACAGACGAAGGGACAAATGTGGAGGACAAGGTGAAGCTGGAGAAGACGTCTGAGCCCCTTCATTTGTCCAGAGGCTGGAGACCTCCTCACACACGCCGCAGCCTCCCCACCTCCAAATGTGTGGGTGGAGGGGAGAGATTTCTATAATGCATGAAAAGGCGAGTTGCACCCATCAATCCCCACAGCTCACCAGCCCAAGCGCTCCTGTGCCCAGGGCTGGCTCCYGCGCTGCTGCCCCTCTCCTGCCCCACCATTTGCCTTGCAGTGCTCCAGCACTCAAAGAAAAATAAAATGGCCAAAAAAACAACAACAAAAGAGGCAGCAGCACCCCCCCCCCCCCGTGATGTATGGGATTTTTTGGTGCCTGACAGGCCCCAAGCCTCAGGGGACCAGCATTGATAAATCACACCTTTCAGTTCGCCATGAACATCTCCACTTTCCCAGGCTGGCCGGTGGCTGACACGTCAAATCGCGGCACCGGCCCCAGCACCAGCATGGCAGGGGGGAGCAGTGGCTGCCCACAGAGCCCYGGCCACCTCACGAGAGCTGCTCCTGCATCAGCGTGGTGAGAGGCTCTCTGATGTACGAACCGCTGGGAACCCGGAGCCCTGTGCTGAGGAAACTCAGCAGACACACTTTCTAATTTCCATGACAACTGTAATGGGGTGTTTGCTGGTTCAGGAGCACCAGGGTGTGCAGGAACGCGCTCGTTAGGCACAGAGCAAGATCAGCCGCTCCTGCGAAGCCGCCCCGAGCAGGCGGCGATGCCCTGCGCGCAGGTCTCTGCTGGCCCCGCACCCCGAGCCAGCCGGGGGGAGCCCCACTTCCCGCAGCCCCTGCCCACACAGCCCCAGCGCGGGGCTGCCCAGCCGGGGAGGCAGCGGGACTGACCCCAGGGAGCACAGACCGGGGCTGCTTCCCACTCTGTGGTAGCCCAGGGAGCCGCTGCCCATCATCTCCCACTGCGGGACGTGCTCCGTGCACGGAGGGGAGGGTCCGGGGGAGCCTGGGGTGACAGGAGCCCCTGCCCAGACAAACAGAGGCAGGAACACTGCCTGCGGTCAGGGCAGGGCAGGAAGGGGACGGGAACAAGACCTGAGCGACAGCTCCGGGGACGCATGGCTGCTGGCTGCAGAGGAGCCGCGCTGGGTGCACCATCCTGCTCTGCTGCCCTAGGAGAGGGACCGAGGAATACCAGTTCAAAGGCAAACGCAGCTTGGCTAAAATGAGCTCCTTTCCCATCCCCGGAGGAGCTTAAGCAAAAACTTAAGAAACCACCAGCAACCAGTTAGCAAGAGAGCACGAAATCCAGGCGATTACTGAAAAGCTTGGACATGGCTGTGAATCCCATGGCTGCCAACAGTATCCCCAAGCTATTAAGAGAAAAATCAAGATGTGGACAGAATTAGATTGGCCATAGGTGAAAAATGGCTCAATTATTTCTAGTGCCAGAACCACAGAAGGACATTTCCCTCTGTTCCTGATCCACAACCTCCCACTAATTAGCAGACCTAGCAGAGAGAAAAATGCTCCAAGCTCCAGAAAGAACAACAGCTAGAGACCCAACACACTGCACGCATTTGTATGTGCTGCGTAAGCTGGGCACAGAGCACCGCCCAGGCAAAATTACACCAGTCTGGTAGGGACTGGCCATGGGAGATGCTCGAGTTGATTTTTGCCCTCTGGGGAGGGCAGGCTGCCAGCCAGAGCCAGCCCCTCCRACAGCTGGGCTCCTCGGTGACGAGGACTGTCCTGGCTCGGAAGAGGGATGTCCTGCTCCAGCTGCTGTGCCCACGCTGGCTCCTTTCCCTGCTCAGACCATGGCCCGGCATCCTTGCCCGTGCGCATGCCATGACACAGGGTAACAGCCTGCGGAAGCAGAGGGTTCAGAGGAAGAAACTGGGATCYGGCATGTCGGGATCAAGAAGTCCTGAGCCTGCAGAGGCACTGAGCAGGACAGCAGAGTAGGGCTGACCTGTGAGGGGGGACGCAGGCCTGGGCAGAGCTCAGCAGAGAATCCAGCCCAGCGCTTTTTGGGGACAGGCTGGAGGGCAGAGATAACTGCAGGCGCTAGCTCCCCAGCCTCTCCTCTCTCTTTATGCAGGGATCTTTTAAAACAACCGATGCATAAAACTGAAAAAAAGTTACCGGGAGGCCCTGCCCCCTCCCCGACAAACTTCGGAACATGCTGTCATCAAGAAAAATGATGCTGGCAAGAGAGAAATCCGCTGGGGTTGCTGGCAATTTACCAGGCTCCAGCCCCAATGAGCGTTTATCAATAATTTCAGGACCTGCCTGTCGCAGCCACTGACGGGGAGCACGGGCAGGGAGAGCACGGGCAGGCGGGTGTCAGCACAGCCACGGGCAGGGGAGCCACGATGAAAAGGGAAATCAATTAACGGCTCCTCAGGAACAGGGATTTGCCGGCATTACGGGGAAAGGTCTGTTCGCTTGGCTGTAACAGGGAAACACTTAAACGGTCCTCGGTGACAAAAAGGCACGTCCTAAGCCAGGGCTAGCTGACGCCATGGTCAGCTAAGCTCCGGGCAGGGCCAGGGATGGTCCCAGCAGGTTACTGCAGAAGAGGGAACGATAGAGCAGCAACGGCTGCGCGCGCTGAGCTGCCCATAGCCTGGCCCTGGCTACACACCGCAGGTCAGAGCCGCTTCAGGCTCTGCCTCTGCTCCCCAGCTCCTCCCTGCTGCTGGGGGGCCATACCCAGCCCACGTGTCCAACCCTCCCACCCTCGGAGAGGAAGGGGAGGCCAGGCTGGCAGGAGGTGAAGGGGGTCCCAGCTGGGTGGGGAGCAGAGCAAAGCACTGAACCAGGCTCACAGGACCTGCAGGCTCCGTCATGCCACGAGCTGCAGCCACCTGCCAGGCGTACCTGGCTGTACCTGGCCGTCAACAGCAGAGCACTCCTGGTGCTGGGTGGGGCATCTGCATCACCACACTTAATAGCTGCTAATGCATCTATCTTCCATGAACTTGTCTAATTGCTTGCTGAACCAGGGGCTGTGGGTCCCTGAACCGCCCTGTGGAGCTGAGTTCCACAGCGTAATTAAGCACTGCATGAAAAAAAAGAAAATCCTTTTCTTCATTTATGTTTTAAACCTGTTGCCCAATTGTTTCATTTAATGCCACCTATTTATGAGAAATAGTGAATATCCATTCCTATTACTCCCCTTCATACCACTCCTGAATTTACAGAACTCTATGCTATATCACCTCTATTGTCTCTCTTCTAACCAAGAGAGTCCTAATTTATTAGTCTCTTCTCACACAGAAGCTGTTCTGTGCCTTTGATCAGCCTTGTCATCCTTTTCTTTACCTTTCTCGTTCAACTACCTCCTTTTTGTGATTGGGCAACCAAAACCGCACACAGCATTTGCACTGTGACACAGCGTATTGTACCTTGGCATAATGCTGCTGCCTGTTTTGTTTTCAGTGTCTTTCCTAATAACTACTAACAAGCAATTTGCTTTATTTGACTGACACCAGGCACTGAGATGACATTTTCATAGAACTACCCCAGTGACTGCAAGGTCTCTTTTCCTGAGTAGGAAACATTAAATTAAAGGCCAGCTTCATGKTTTTGTAGTTAAGGATGTGTTCCCATCTGTATTACTTGGACTCGGCAACATTCATCTGCCATTTTGCCACCCAGCCACTCACACTGTGAGATTCTCCCACAACTCTGCCCGATCAGCTTTAGATTTAAACTCTCCCAACTATTACTGATAACGGCCAGCAAATGAGACTGCTGCAGGCAGATAGGATATTAAATTCACAGCTCCCTAGCCCAGCTCTCCTGGGTGGGGGACACAACTTCAGGTAGATACCCACGTCCTCCTCCCAAAGCAGTTTATTTAACTACTTGTTTCTTTATAGGCAGTGAGATCCTGGAGGCTCAGATCACATGAGGACAATGACAACACATGTATAAGGGAACAGAATCCTTTGATTCCCCCCCCCCCCCCTTACTGCAGTGGTGTTCTCTATGTGGCTTTTTCCTGCCATTTGCAGTTTTTCCTCCCTCTGAGATGGCTTTACACCTCACCAGAGAGAAGAAAAAGCCCAAGCATCCCATGAACATTTGGCCAGAACGGCAAAGATCTGCCGGGGGCTGGGGGAGGCCACTCCGCCTGACCCCCGCGACCTCCTCTCCTTCGGGGCGAGGATTAAGGGAGGATTACGCCTCTGGGCACATATTGATAGAATCGGGCCACTCAATAGGGAGTAACAGCGGGAGCGCGCGGCGGGCGGCGGGAGCGCGCAGCGGCCCCGGGCGCCGCCGCCGTCAGCACCGCGGACAGCGCCGGCCGGGGCCGGACCCACGGGCGGGCAGGGCGCGCCCCACGCCCCGCCCATCCCACAGCCGGGAGCCGGACCCCCCCATCTGGGCACGGCGCACCCCACAGCCAGGAGCCGGGCCCCCACGGTGAGGCCCGGCAGGCCCCATGCCCAGGGAGCCGGACCCCCCACGCCTGGGCATGGTGCACCCCACGCCCGAGCAGCCCCACGCTGGGTATGGCACGCCCCACACGTGGGAGCTACAGCTCCAGACAGGGCACAGCACGGCCCACAGCCAGGCTCCTGACACGGGTCCTCCCACGGCACCCTCTGTGGGAAGAGCCACCCATTACCCAAGCGCCAGTCCACGGCAGGGAAAGCTGTGGATGTGCAGCCAGATGCCTTCATGCATGAGGAGAACATGCTCACCATCCCACACACACACATCTACTTCTGAGAAAAACATCTGCCCTTTCTGGCTTTCTCAAGCTCCTAAAACACTTTACTCTGTTCTTTAAGAGCTGTTGAGGACTGCCCGTCCTGCTGCCTGCGGTGGGAAGCATCCCGCAGCATCCCCGTGCCTCAGGCTGGCCTCCCGGGGACCAGCCATTTACCTGCTGTAGGGAATTTTGTTCCGAGCAGCTGGCCCAGCATCCTAGCTGGGACCAGACTGGGAGTGCTCAGTCCTGCACTTCCTCTGATAAGCTTCAGATGTCCCTTCTGAAAGGAACATTTCTTAATTAATATTAATACTCTGCATCATGTCACATCTTCTCACATATTTATGCTCCCTCCCTAAGCACCTTCCCTGTCTGTCCCTCTTCCAGTAGCAAGGTGATTACGCAGGCTGGGCCTGTGCTACTGGGTGTTCCTGAGCCATGGTCCTGGTGCAGCTGTAATGGATTGGTGACACTGTTATATTTATGGGTATTTCAAGAGAAAGAAAAAGGCTACTGGGTGTTCATATGTTCTTGTTGTATTATTTAAGAGAAGCCATTTGAGAGCACAGGAGAAGCAGTGTCTGCTCCCAAAAGGAGGAAAAAATAATGGAGGGGAGTATTTGCAAAAAGCTCAGTTAAGTAAATATTTTATGCCCAATAATGTTATGGCTTTTGAATGATGCATGCAAGAGTTGAAAGGAGGTGAGGCACAGAGCTAGGCAACATACAGTGCGTGCTGAGTGCGAAGGTGTTTGTTGGGGGGGAGGCAAAGGAAAACACCATGCCCTGGCTGTGCCTCTCACCCTGACTGGGTGGCTGCTGGCAGAGGCAGCACAGCAGGGCAGGACTATTCCAGTTGCTGGACTGACAACACCCTTTTGCTGCAGAAAAGTTAGAGCTAATCTTACAGGGAGATAGTTCTGCTCCGAGTGGGTGACACCTGCTGAGGTGCTGACCCATCTCCTCCCCTTCGCTTGGTACCAGCCCCAGGCAGCAATGGAGAGGGAAATCTGCATCCCCCTGACCAAGCCTGCAGCAGGCAGGAGCCCTCCTGGCTCTCAAGAGGCCCTGTGCAGTCTGTAAGACACATCCAGAACACTCCTTTAAGAGCTGCACCCCAGCAGGGCACTACGACCACCCCAGCAGGGCAGGGCAGCCCTGCATGTGGTGGGCTCTGGCAAGCTGGAGGGATGCTGCAGTGAGCAGCAGGGCAGAAGGTACCACCAGGTTGGAGAGGAGTTTAGTGCAAGGTCCCTGGCAGCTCAGTGGCGGCATTAGCAAGACGCAGTAGGAGCTGTGCAGAGGCAGGGTACAGGACAGGTCATCCCAGGAGGTTCACAGCCCTCTTGAAGCATTGGGAACCATGGCTGCCTTGTTGCTTTGCTTGGGAAAAAAAATCAGACCTCCAAGGAAGGCATGGGAGCAGGGACCAAGGGGCAAAGAGCTGGAAGGCAGAGGGATTGCCCTGGGCCAGGAGGAAGAGGCAGACAGGGAAAGCAGAAGGAAGGCCAACCAGGCAGAGGGAGAGGGCAGCAGTGGTGACCGAGGGGAGAACAACAGGGCCAGCACAGGGGAGGGACATTTCTCTGACCAGAGGAATTATCCCCTTGGCAGCCAGAAGCACAGGGTGAGCATCTGGCACAAGGCAAGCACAGAAAGGAGTAAAATACCATTAAGTGTAATAAGAAATGTACTTAATCAATGAGCTCTGCAGCTGAGGATCAATGGGAGGCAGACACAGCCATTAGCTAAGAAAGCTGAGAAAGAGCCCCAGGCTCTGATGGAGCGGTCGATACCGGGTTTAACCAAGCAGCAGAGGAAGGGTCCCAGGTGGAGAGCAGAGCCAGGCTGCAGCCACGAGATAGGGCTGACCCTGCTCTGCTCCTCTGGCTCAGACCCCCAACAGGGAGCGGAAAGAGGAGCCCAAGGCCATGGCCTGCTGAAAAGCCTAGTGCTGAGCCCCGAGAAGCACCAGGGACTCTGGACCAGACATGAGTATCCAGCAACAGCGGTAAGGGTGTGAGAGGGAATGGGGCCGCGGCTGGCCAGGAAGAGAAGGGCCTAGAGCCCCTCATCATCAGCCAGGGACATCACTTGGCTGTGGAGAGCAACAGCCAGGGTTTTAGCCATGGGCCTTTCTCCTGTGGACCAAAGGCTGCAGTGAACTTCAAATGTTGGTCCTTGCTATGGGGCACAGCCCAGGAGGGTGTGGGGGGCTATGGGTGTTCTGGGAAGCTCACCCAGAGCAGAAGAGACACGCAAAACCTCACCCACACCCACACTGCCTGGCTGACAGAGCTGCCTCCTTAGAGAAGGGCCGGCTGCAGAGAGGTTTTCCCTCACTGCTCTTGTCCCTTTGCCCCTCTCCTCACCTTGAGCACTGTGCTGGATTGCTCCCCAAGGGCCACCACAGGGAAGAAGTGCAAACTAGATAGTGAAGAGGTCACCCTCCCAAGAAAGTGTTGCACCAGCCCAGGTAAACAGAGCTGCTGCTGAGCCAAGGCTTGCCCAGGCCCCAACCTTGAGAGATGCCCTAGTGCCCCCCCAACCCAGCGCGCTTGGAGCCTGTCCAGGTGGTGCCAGCGTCCGGCTGAGTCACCGCACACGGGGCTTCCTCAGGAGAGAATCTTGATTTTCAACCCATGAGCAAATTTAGCGCTTGGGAAGGCAGACAGCCCCAGGCAGCAAGTGGCACAACCTCCGGGTCGCACTGACAGCGCTSCAGCTGACTCAGCCCTGGCGCCAAGACCCTGCCACACTCCTGCCCCAGGCTCCATCAAACACCCAGCTCCTCGAGCCAGCCCGACCCCAGCACTRAACGCCAGCTCCGTGCTCCCTTCATGTTTCCTCCAAGGCTGTTGCCCTCAATCCTGACCCCTGCTACTCCCCTTCCCACACTTGCTGAAACCTGATGGCCAGAGCCTGACCCAAGCCAAGCCAGCAGAGAGAAGCAGCACTGATCTCCGTGCAGGGGAGTCTTCAGGGACCAGGCACATAGCTAGTGATGTCTCAAGGGCATTAGAGCCTGGGGTTGTGCTTATACCTGCCTGTAAAGAAGAGAAAAGTGGCTGTCCCCTGAGGTCCCTCCCAGGGGGTGGGCTCCCTTCTCCCACTGGGACTGAAATCATAGCCCTGATCCCAGGAAGCTGCTCCTTGGCCCTCCTGGAGCACAGGACACATGCTCCATCCCTACACATCACTGGATCCTGCCACCGTGGGCTGTGCAAGACACACGCCTGTCACTGTCCCCCTTCCCAGACCCTGCAGCCCAACGGGGACAGCTGCCCTGTGACCCAGGCATGGGCTGGGAGGTGACAGTGCTGTGTCACCTGCCCTGTCTCAACTCAAGTGCTGACCGTGGGTAGATCGGACCTGCTCAGCCCCCTCCTCACGTCTCCCTCCCCCGACACGTTCCTCCGGACCCAGCGCGGCCGCACTCGGCCCCGCTCCGAGCAGCGAGCGCAGCATCTCCTAGAAGGGGCAGGTGGCACATTGCCCATCCCGGCTGACAACAGAAAACCAGGCAAACACCCAGGCGGCGAGCGACATTGGGGGGTGGGGCCCCCACCTCCTCTCCCACCGCCCGCCTGCCCTTCGCAGGCGCTCCCGAGGGGGACACCCGGCCGGTGCCCCCCGGGCTAGCGCAGGACCCGCCGCTGCTGCCCCGCAGCCTCCCGGGGACCGCCCCCCCCCCGCCCAGCCCGGCGCGCCCCCAGCGGGGACGGCGCGGCCCCGCCCCCGGGAGCCGCCCCCCCCCCCGCAGCTCTCCGTGCCCGCCCCGGGCAGGGCTCCGGCCGCAGGGCAGGGTGCAACGCCGAGTGCCACGGCCCTGCGCCTGAAGCCGGGTCCTGCCCAGCCTTCGGCTGCCACAGGCTTGGGAAACGGTGCAATCTGGAGGGATCCCCGCAGCCACCACAGCTCCCGCGCCGGCTCCCCGCAGCCCTGGGGCTCTCCGGAGCACCAAGGGAGCAGTTTCACAGGGGTAAGACCCAAACTCCTGCCTCCTGGTACAGGCATCCAGGCCCTGCCCCTGCAGCAACCAAAGCCTCTTTTCCAACCTCCTTGCCTCTTTTCCAGCCTTTACGAGCTGCTTGGCTGGAGCGCCTTCCTCCCTCCATCTGCTTCAGGGCTCAGGCCAAGTCCTGGGCTGCTCCTGGCTTCTGATTTCGTGCACACACTGTCACTGCTGCTCTGCTCCTGACTTTGAGGCCATTACCAGCACTTTCTTCAGCTGCATCCCAGTTCCTTGGCCATGCCTGGGATAAGGCAGCTTGAACACCCACAGACAGCAGTGATTCTCCCTGGTCGGCAGTGGGTGTGAGCAAACGCGGGCATCTGCTCTGCCTGGAAAGAGCCTCCTCTCCAAGAGCTGCCCTCAGCCACCCAGCTACACCCTACAGGGAGCAGAACAGGGTCTGCTCCACACCCATCAACTCCACCCAGCTGTCCCAGGTGCATCCAGTCCCCAGCAGCTTCCACAGACCCCAGCAGCTTCCACAGACCCCAGCAGCTTCCACAGACCCCAGCAGCTTCCACAGACCCCAGCAGCTTCCACAGACCCCAGCAGCTCCAGCCAACACTCAGTAGCTCCACATACCTCCCCTCGCAGTCACTCCAGACCCACTCAGCTGCACAGCTCCTCCTGGTTTTGCTCACTGGGGCAGCATTACTACTTTAACCACAAGGTCCTGGCATTAGATATTTCACTGACACTAATGAGCTTATCTAGGCCCTTGGTACTCAGGCAATCATGCACTGGGAGCCAAGAGGAGCACTGCAGACATTTAACCCTTGTCTGAGCTGCACCGAACTGATGAAGGAGGCAGGCTTAGTGTAAAGAGCAAACCAGGGCATCTCCAGCTGCTTTGTTCAATTCCCTCCTCACCCTCCTGGCCACCTTCTCTCTCCCCTTTCCCCTTCCTTCACCCTCTTCCCGATGGGCTGCGTATGCAATGCCTTAACCATTGGGACAGTGCAACTGATCTACGGAGCAGAGCTACTCCAGGCAGGACAGCGAGGTGAGCAAAAGAAAAACACCTACTTGCTTTCCATCAACTCATCCTCTACCTCAGTGTCCAAGTGCACCGCTTCCAGCCTGCAGCGATCCTGCCCTCCAACACCCCAGCAAGCACCTGGGGGGGCTCTCCCTCGGGAGCAGAGAAGGGTGCAGCTCAGCCTTTCTCCAGGGGAAGGAGCCGCCTGCCCGCCCAGGGACCCCACACACATCCTACCTCTCCTGAGGTGGCTCAGACCCGGGTCTCTGCCATCCACTTCCCAGCGCTTCCTCCCTCTGTGCTCAGGCAGAGCAGCATCAAAAGGGCTCTTTGAGGTGTGGAGGGATTTTATAAAGTATCCCCCAATCCCCCTCCCTCCAGCCAGCCAGTCTCACCTGTGGGGCCCTGCCCAGGCATCGCCCAGCTCGTTAGTCCCATCACCAGGGAGCAGCTCAGGCCATGCCAGTAACGGATCCCTGCGGAGCTGAGTGACCGCTGGTGTGGGACAAAGTGTGGCATTCCTGACTGAAATTGAAGTGGCACCCCTGAGAAATTTGCAATTTGATTTTCCATTTAAAAATAAAAAATAAAGAAGGAAAACCGCCTGGCCTCTGCCTGCCTGACCAAACTGCTCTTCCAGCACAGACGCCCGGCAGCTGCCCAGTGCYGCCCACGTGCGTTCGCATGCCACAGGAAAGCTGCGGTTTTGCCCAAGGGGTGCTCAGCACGTCACTTTTTGCAAAGCCTGGTAACAGGCTGGGTGCCCAAGTGCCGTGTTTCAGACAAACAGGGCTGTTCCACTGGCAGATGACTTTTCTGTGCTTGTGATTTCTATTTTTCAGCCCCTTCATCTGTCTTCACTGAGTTATTTGGTACACAAGTGTGGGAAGGACAGTCTTGGCCCCAACACGCCTTTGCAGGGACCATCTTCCCCAATTAGGTGTTGGGACTAACGACTCGCGCCATCAGAGCACAGTCCACTGCACGTTCTCATGAGTGCTTCCAAGGATGCAGGATCAGTGCCATCAGCAAGGGGCCTGTGATCCGGAGGGTGCCGAGCAGGGACACAGTGGCCCCAGAGCAGCCACGGCCCCTCAGACACATCTGCTCGTAGGATAAGCACCCGGGGTGCTGTTGGTGCAAGATCAACTGCATCAGCCTTTTTAACTGGAGATCGACAGTGTCCCCAGACAGGGTGGCCAAAGGTGATGTTCTTTATCTGTGCCTCATGCTCCTCAGATACTGAATATCAAAATGCAACTTGAGACACTCCTGTTATTAAATATTCCTCTGAGATTAGAGCAGTGCTGCCTTCTTTCTAGCCTCTTCCCTCCCAGCAGAGCCAATGAACACGATAACTTATCAGGACCTTCCCCTGCGCTGTTAGCAATGGCATGGGGACTTATTGACCCATCTCAGAACAACTTGCTGAATATTTAGGACTTGCCCTGAGCTTGGTAAGCAATAACATCTTTATCATATGAGCCCTTTAAACCCTCAGTGCCTGGCAGGCCCCTCTGTCCTTGCTGAAAGGACAGTATCTGATGCAGGGCAGCAAACGCTGATAACAAAATAGTTCCTTGAGTGAACTGCAGCGCCGGGGCTGGCAGAGCAGGTTGCCCAGCCAGCAGCTCTTCTCCCGGTGCTCTCTACTCTGGACACACAGCAGCTACTGGAACAGACAGATGGGACCCCAGCAGAAGGGCCACTCTGCTCCAGCCTGGTCAAGCCCAGGGCACGCAGACGCGCCAGTCACACCAGCAGCCTCCAGCTTCTCAGCGCCCAGCAAAGAGCTCTGGCTCCCAGCAGAGCGCATGCCTCCTCCCCCAGCGGGCTGGGACCCCTGCTCCTTGGAGAGGGATTTCCCCTTGGGCTGCCATCAGACCAACACCCACCCCATGCCCTCCGTTAGCAGCAGGAGGGGTTGCCTCAGGGCTCAGAGTGGGCTTGGGCTTGTTTCCCCGTCTGCAAACAAAGCGCCCAAGGCTGCGCTCCTGGCTTGTGTCAGCTGTGAGGTCCCTGGTGGGATCGCTCGAACCTCTCACGGTGTCCTTGCACAATTATCCCATGTCACACCTGGGAAACACAAGCACAGGGGAAGAGGCGACCAAGACAATGATGCACCCTGAGGAATCGGTCCAGACGGGAATACTCAGGGATGCTCAGGTCTACAAAGAGACTGTCATGGGCTGGGAAGGATCAACCATGGCATGTGTGTGAGACTCATCTGCCCAGCTCACCCTTGGGGGAGAAATGCCAAGGAATGACCCCAGACAGGGCTGAGGAAACCAGTGGAGACAGCTCTGCTCGGCGAGGGAGGGGGATGGCTGGGCAATTAGGAAGCAAAGCACCAAGGAATAAATCTGGAACCTGAGCAGAGGGAGATCAGCAAAGACACAAAGATTGAGAGTTCAGACCCTGGAGAACCAAGTCAACCTCTGAACCAAGTCAACCTCTGTTACATAAGTCTACAAAAGCCTTAAACTCAGTTTTGCTGAGAAATGAATTGTCAGCAATGATTAAACCCCAAAGAAGTCATAAAAACAGTAGATATTGATAAAATGGGATGCTGATATGGCAAAGCTCAGCAGTGCACGAGCAGATGAGGGTCACCTGCAGTGAGCAGCAGAGCCCGAGCAGCGGGAGCTGGGCTGATGGGACATGGGGGCTTCAGAGCCGGGCTCACCCTCTGGACCATCTCTGGGGGTTGCTGGCATGGCCAGGATCCAGGAAAGCATGTAACTAGGACCCTTCCCCAGCATGTAGCTCCACAAAGCCACACTTGAGGACCTTGGGTAAATCCAGGCTCCTTTCTGAGCCTCTGAGCACCCCTCTCGAGGTGGACGAGTGGCCCTGGGAGGGGGGTGAGTTGCCTTTTGAAGCCGAACTGCTGACCAAAGAGCAGGGCACCAAAAGCCAGGAGTGTGGAAAGGACACAGCACCGGGCTGCAGGGAGCCAGCATGGGGTGAAGGACGGCAGCTGGGGCACGGGGTGGTGGGAGGCAGGTCTTGCACGGGCTGCCTGCAGAAGGCAGCCTCCCGCCACATGAGCAGTTCTTCCCATTCGTGAGTACTAAAATAGCACCTGACGCCAGTGATGGAGGAGGCAAATATGGTGTTTGACCCAGAAGGAAATCTAAGCTAATCTACTCCAATTAGACAAAAAAGAGAGAGGATCATTCTGATATGAAGTGCTGGCTGAAGCCATGCACCTGATCAGCAACTGGAAGATTAGATAAAAACTGAACTTAGTCCCATCCCGCATGTATTAATATGAGCTCTCTGGACGTCTGGGCTATTCCAGTTCAAGGGCATGAAGATGTTCCCTTCACTGGGGTTCATATTTGCTGCCCTCTCTTTAGCAAGATGTATCCCCGTGCAGCAGGTATCCAGCCGCAGCAAAGTCCTCCTGGTGTCCTTTGATGGCTTTCGGTGGAACTATGACCAGGACGTGGACACCCCCAACCTTGACACTATGGCTGCGGAGGGGGTGAAGGCACGGTACATGACTCCTGCCTTTATCACCATCACCAGCCCGTGCCACTTCACACTGCTGACCGGTGAGTCCCCACCAGCCCCGAGCCAGATGGAGCAGTGCAAGGTGCAAGCTGGGGAAGGGCAAATTTAAGGCTTATGCATCAGTGAAGGAACTTGCTTGCTTCAGTCAAGCAGCCATCCAGCCTCAGCAGCATGCAAAGCTTTAGAACAGCTGTATTTTGGAAATACAGCGAGAGACAAGGCAATAGTTGCAGGAAGTAATAGAACTGAACCTGTATTTATCAAAGGTAAATAGCACCAGATGTCGTAGGAATTACGCAGCCGCCACCTAGACCATGGTAGGAATTACACAGAGGCCACCCCAACAGGGCTCATCCCTAAGTTCCGCTTTAGTAACAGATCAGATCAACTCTTTTGTATATATTTATTCCTAATGCATGCGATCTGCAGCTCAAGCTGGGTGCCTGTCGGTTGTTACTGGATTTATAGCCTCTATAGGTGGCCTGATCTCCTGCTTATCCAGCCCTGTTCACGGAGTCTGGGGTCTTCTCTGGTTCGCTCTCGCAGCCTCCAGGCACCCTTTTTGTCTGTGTCTTGAGACATTTCCCTCTCTTTTGTTACAGGATAGCCTGTAGTTAAAAGATTAAAGTACAGTTCATGCAGCCTAAGGCTTCATTTATTTTAGTCACTAGTGCTAAGCTCCGGCACAAATTAGTCTCTCACTACAGTGCTCACAATACAGTTAGCATACCTGCATTATTTGTATTATATAGGTGCCGAATATCAATAGCCTCTAATCTGTGTACATATTTGAGCACAACACATGCTACAACATTGCAAACACACAAATATAATCACAAAGGCACAAACACACAATAATATTCCATACAATATTCTCCTAATATTCTCACCAGTCAGCGAGAGACAAGGCAATGGCTGCAGAAAGGGATAGAACTGAACCTGTATTTATCAAAGGTAAATAGCACCAGACCAACCCGATAGCCTCCTTTGATGAGATAAATGATTTTTTAGACAAGGGAGATGCATTAAATTTAATCTTTCTGGACTTCAGTAATGTATTTGATACAGTGTCACACAGGAAATCATTAGTTAAGATGGAGAAGATGAAGATTAGTACAAAATCTCTAACGTGGGGAAGTAATGGGCTACAGGGAAGAGGATGGCAGGTGATGCTGAGAGGAGGTTGTCAAGCTGGAGGGAGGGCAACAGGGGAATTCCTGAAGAATCGATTTTGGAGCCAATCTTATTTAAGATTTTCATTAATAACCTTGGCATAAAAGAGTGGAACATGCTAATGAAATCTGCTGGTGAGAAAAGGCAGGGAGGCATTGTCAATAGAAGGGAGGATGGGGATATCGTGCAGAAGTAACTGTGCAGTTTTCAGGTCCAGAATAATAAAAATAGCATGAAATGTAATAGTACAAAGTGCAAGTCCTTCATTTCTAATGGGAATTTCTGCTGCATGCTGACCTCACCAGTTGTGAACAACAGAGAAAGCGAAACAACAAAGCGGTTAGTTAAATGCAGGGTAACGGTGAACCGCGCCTGTGCCGGGAAGGGCAGGAGCACTTGCAGGCAGCACCGGCACCTCCAGGGGTGAGGGTGCCCTGGCTTGGGGTCAGATGAGACCCGCCGGGGATCAACCGCCCCGCGTGAGGAGCAGGCATCCCCCCAGCATCTCATTCCCTGCCCTGGGAACCCCACTTTGTACAAGGCAGGGGGAGGAAGGAGGCAAAGCAGAGGCAAAGGGAGAGCTGGGACGGGGTACGAGAGGCAGAAGCTCCTCGCTGACCTGGAGCTGGCCCGTTGCCCAGTGCAGGGGCGAGACCCCCCCTCCAGCCGCAGCCTGGCTCACCCCCGCCTCCTCCTTCTCTCCTGACAGGGAGATACCTGGAGAACCACGGGGTCATTCACAACATGTGGTTCAACACCAGCACGGGTCAGAAGCTGCCCTACCACAGCACGCAAGCCGTGGACAGCTGGTGGGACAACGGCAGCCTGCCCATCTGGATCACCGCTCAGAGACAGGCAAGTGCGGCAGCCTCCTCTCAAGCACAGACCCTGCACAGACGGATCCTGCCTGCAATCATGTAGTAAAAGCTACAGGCAAGCCACGATCTCTAGTGGCCATGAGCTAACATYCTCACTGCAAACGACAGGCTAATTAGACCAGCAAAAAAATGAAATCCCCAGACACTGGCAGGAATAATTATGATCATTCTATTAAAAGTAGCAAAAAATAATAGATGCATTTCAGCTTTATTAAGACGTTAATAAAACAGGTTATCCTTTTCCTGTTTAAAGAAACCTCAGCTGGTTCCTTAGGGAGCATCAGGAGCCCAGGGGTTTCATACACTCCAAGGCACAAACCTCATTTCCGCAGCCTCACCCAGGACCGTTGGGCGGCAGTGCCGGGGGCTGGTCCCCTCTTCACTGGGGACTGCAGCAAGGCTTTCCTAGATCCCAGTAGGCTTTGAATCTGGCTTTGAGACAGGACCTGAGACCTGGCCCAAGACACGTACCTTTGCCTGTATTTACCTGCCAGATTGGCCCCATTGACTTCAGGGTGAGTGCTTATATGATTGGAGTAAAACACACCTTAGTGTCTTGACGGTCAAGAGGYGGAGGGTCCATGCAAGCTACAAACGGGTCACTGTTTCCAAAGTGATAACTAGTGTTACTAATGCAGTGAGAAAACCAACGTGCAGGAGTTCTGGGAAGGGCAGTGCTTTCAATTAATCACTTTTAATTGGCAATGAGCAAGAAAACCTCATTAGAGGCAGAGGTAGACATTAGGGGGCTGAATGAACTAACTGCATTAGTAGGTGGTTGCACTGACAGATGGAGAGATGCTGCAGAGCAAGTTCAGGTGAGTTTATGCAATGTCTCCACTAACAGGGTTTAAAGACAGGCTCTATCTATTTCCCCGGAGGAAGAGCAAAGTATCAAGGGGAAGAAGTGAATATGAAGTTGGTGGAGCCCCTCTTGTTCAACTACAGCAATGAAACCAACTGGAGAGAGAATATTGACACCGTCATGGAATGGTTCACAGTGAACAACCTCGACTTCATCGCGCTCTACTTCGGGGAGCCAGACTCAGCAGGACACAAGTTTGGCCCTGAATCCCCACAGAGGAAAAACATGATCAAGCAGGTGGACAGAACCATCGGTTACTTGAGGCAGCGTATCCAGGAAAGCGGCCTGGAATCAAACCTCAACCTCATCATTACGTCTGACCACGGCATGGAGACTGTCATAAAGACCAACGAGATTCACATCAAGACAGTAAAGAACTTCACGTTCAAAGACATCCAGTTCGAACTCTTAGATTACGGACCAAATGGACTACTGGTGCCAAAAGAAGGAAAATTAGAGCATGTGTATTCAGTCCTGAAAAATGCCCACCCAAACTTACATGTGTACAAGAAAGCAGACTTTCCAAGGAGATTCCACTATGCCAACCATTCCCGGATCACCCCACTCCTGTTGTATGGTGATCCAGGATATGTGATCCATGGGGTAAGATGTATACACGGATATATCTTACTATCTTTTGGGGACCTACCTCTCTCCTCCTGTCCTTCTCATAGCCCAGTACCTACCCAGCTTTACGCCTTCATGCTGATTGGTCTCCCTACAAACAGATGGAAATTCCAGCTCTTTGTGTAAAGACCTTCTCTGCTGTTCAGAAAATAAAAGGTCCAGAAGTCTTGGAGCAGGGCTTGCATGAACGCAGAATATCAGTTGCAGGATCCTCTCCTAGCCTGGCCTTAAAGGAAGGCCCAAAGTCAAGGCCAGCAGGCAGCTTCCCGTTGTGAAGCTCCTCAGTGCAACAAAATTTGGATGCACTGACATGTAGGGAGGGAACTTGCAAGACGTAATTGCTTGAGAGCTGTGTCTAGGCAGCACTCCCCAGCTTCGCAAAGTTTAACATTATTAGATCAACTTCAAAAACTCAAAGAAACCAAACAGACTGTGAAACCCTGTGGCTGCAGGACACGGCATGCGACAGCCACACGCAGGAGAGGTGGAGGCATCCAGCAGTGCTGACGCTTCGGTGCCTGCCGCCTCCYGGAGGCCGTGCTTCGGGGGGCTGAAGGGTTTGGGCACTCACATCCTCTCTCCCTTGCAGAGGTTCAAGGTGCAGTTCAACAAAGGGGAACACGGTTTTGACAACGAGGCCATGAACATGAAAACCATCTTCCGCGCCGTGGGACCGGCCTTCAAGCAGGGGCTGGTGGTCGAGCCCTTTGAAAGCGTCAACGTCTACGCCCTCCTCTGCGAGCTGCTGGGCATCACCCCCGAGCCCCACGACGGCTCCCTGGAGGCCATGAAGCCCATGCTGCGTGGGCACGGGGAGCATGGTGCCACGGATGCTCCCGGTGCGATAAACCCCACAGGTTTCTGCCAAACCCATCCCCGCGCACCGGGCGCGCTCGGCGGCACCGGGCACCGGGCGCGCGCCGCCGGGATTCCCGCGGGAACAGCGACACCTGGCGGCGGCCGCCCGCCACCCCCCCGCTCCCGCCACCGCCCGGCGGCTCCGGGGCAGCGGCGGGGACCGGGCATCGGCCCCGTCCCCATCGCCACACGCTGATGTCCGCTGTGCTCCCCCGCAGCCCGCAGCTTGCAGCCCCCCGGCCTCGGCAACCGGGAGGGTTTCACCGCATCGGTGTGCGAATGTCCCCGACGCCCGCGCAGAGCCTCTTACAGGCCTCCGCGGCTGGCAGCAGGAGACGCACAGAGTGCTGAGGCCCGCAAAGCGTCATCCCGGGGGGAGCGGAGTGGGCGGCTGTGGCTGGGCCAAATTCCCCCCACAAGCTTCCCCCGTCGCAGGCTGCCAGGGGGCTGGGGCTGCTGCTCACCTGGGCAGGGGCCGGGCACTACGCTAACGCTGAACTCCTCCTCTCGGCATTGCAGGTTCAAGTGCTCCTCTCCCTCCTGCCAAGAAGCTGCCGGTGATGCTGGGAATTGCTCTTGTTCTGGGATGCTGGAGAGGAATATACTAACCCCCCCCACCAGAGGTAACTGTCGTGGCTTAACCCCAGCCAGCAACTGAGCCCCACCCAGCCRCTCGCTCACTCCCCCCCGCAGTGGGATGGGGGCGAGAATTGGAAGAGTAAAAGTGAGAACACTTATGGGTTGAGATAAGAACAGTTTAATAATTGAAATAAAATATAATAATAATAATAATTTAGTAGTAGTAGTAGTAGTAGTAATGAAAAGGAAAATAACAAAAAGACAGAGAAATAAAACCTCAGAAAGACAAGTGATGCAAATGAAAAACAATTGCTCACCACCAACTGACCGATGCCCAGCCAGTCCCCGAGCAGCGTCCCCCCCGGCCAGCTTTCCCCTAGTTTATATACTGAGCATGATGTCATATGGTATGGAATACCCCGTTGGCCACTTTGGGTCAGCTGTCCCAGCTGTGCCCCCTCCCAGCTTCTTGTGCACCCCCAGCCTTCTCAGTTGGTAGAGCATGAGAAGCTGAGAAGGCCTTGACTAGTGTAAGCACTACTTAGCAACAACTAAAACATCAGTGTGTTATCAACATTATTCTCATACTAAATCCAAAACACAGCACTATACCAGCTACTAGGAAGAAAATTAACTCTATCCCAGCCAAAACCAGGACAGTAACTGACTCTAAGGATACCCAGAAAAAACCCTGGAAGTGCTCTTGTCCAGGCAGGCAGGCACGTGCCCCCTTTGTTCATGGTCTCTCTGGGTTTTGTCCATCTGTGAAACCCCGTGCTGCACGTTGCCCACCAGCCGCTCCCCACAGGGCACAGCAGACCCTTTGCACCTCAAGCAGAGGGACTCTGGATTTTTCCTGCCAGGGTCAGCATTGGCACCACCCAGGGCATTTGCTGGGCTAGAAAGAAGGGCTGGATGTCTCTCCAGCCTCCTGCCTGCCACCRCCTAACCGTCCCTCTGCTCCCCAGCCTCTGTGTGAGGCTGGGTCTGGGCAGGACGGCACTTGTGTGAGCATCACGAAGGAGGGGTGAAGGCTTCGTTGCTTGTGGCTCTATGTGTGCCTGTGTGTGGCTGCAAGAGAAATAAGGACATAAGTTTGTTGCTTGCCTTCACTGTGCATATGTGCCTGGAGACCCGTCAGAACAAGTAATTCTCAATCTAATTTCCTGGCACTTCCAGCACGGCGCACCCCCAGCCGATATCCACAGGCTGCATATACGTGAAATAAGTAACAGCAGTGCTGTGCTTTCCTGTCTTGGCAGCCCCCGAGTTCCAGGCAGCTCTACCAGAAATGTGCGGCAAGATGAGGAAGGACATGTCTCATGAAGACAACTAGTCCTGGTCTCAGAGAACTGTACAGAGTTCCCAAAACCTCCCCAATTACTGATCCACGCTCCTCCAGAATGACTCCCAGGGGGGAGATGCCTCTCCCAAGCTTTGGGGTGCACAGCGAGATGCACCACTGTGGAAGCTGGCACCGATGTACAGTTTGATCTTGACAAGGTCACCCTGTGTCTGTGTTACCCCAACTTCTCCATCTGCTCGAGGCAGAACAACTCGATTTGGACCAGGGACAGTTAATACATGTTGAGCATCTAAAGCAATTAAAAGCGTATCTGAGTTCTGAGTGCACCAGGAGCCTCCTGTAAGCGGTGCTGGGCTCTAGCACACAGTGGACAGCCTTGACACACCTCCTATGAAGCCAAACTTCTCTCTGCAGGAAGCAGCCCAGGACCCCTCAGCCGGGCTGGGGCTTAGGGGACAGGGAGCAGGACACCCCCCTGTCCCGCAGCCCTGGTCCCGGCCCTTCCAGCGGGGCATCAGCGCGGCAGCTGCCCTGGACCCCATCCCAGATGCTGAAGTGCCTCTCCCCAACTCTGTGCCTCGTCTCAGGGGCTTGATAAACATCTGTTGCCATAGAGACTTGCTCGCGCTGCCTTCCCTGCATCACCCAACGAGATGAAACAAGAGAYGCACACTCCACTCGGAAAAACAGGAAGAAAATGTTTGGCTTGAAACCGTGCTGGGGGTGGGGGTCAGGCCAGCAGTACGCAGCGCAAACAGCCCGGCAGCAAACAACGGGGAGGCTCTGAAAGGGGGGCCACATGGGCCAGCACTGCAAATATTATTTAAAATAATATTCATAATAACAGTGCATAGCAACTTTCCCAGTGATCCTGCTGGCAACCTTGGGACTTTCTGCACAGGTCAGCACAACCGTGTCCCTTTTACGGGCAGAGGCAGCCAGGTCAGTTGTGAAGTTGGTATCCCTGAGATCCCAGCAGTCAGAGCCTACAGAGCTCATAACCCAGCACTGCCAGGCTCCCCGCGGCCCCGTGCCAGGGGTCCTCAGGGTGCCCAGCAGTCGACTGCGGCAGCTACAGAGCAGGATGCTCGTCAGGCTGGTCCYAGTCTAGTTCCCAGACCTGTGCAGACAACGCAGAGTTTATAGTGACCAATCTTCTGACGGGAATCCTTACCTAACAGCTAATTTTTGCCTCAGCTGTGAACGGGAATTTAGCTCCTGATTCAACAGGCAGCGTTTCAGTGAGACAGGGCTCTGTCAGAAAAATCTCTCCTGAGGTAGATACTGTTCTGGCTGAAGAATGAACCCCGCCGTATCCCTGCTGGGAAGATTTCCATTGCCCCTGAAATCATACGGTTTGCCATTAGATATACCGATATTTTCACTCGGAGTAGGGGAAAAGAAAAAAGAAAGCATTGAACACGGTACTTCTTTAGTCCAACTGTATTTACAGCACAGAGCATCCTCCGAACTTCAGTCTCTGAGCGCCGCAGGAACCGGGAGGACTCCCCTCCCTGGCTAGAGACCCGGCCCTGCTTCTCCATCCTCCCCCCCAGACCCTCTCCCTGTGCCCCCGCCTCTCCCCTCGCCCCGGCCCAGCCGCTGCTCCCCCGAGCGCCCGCACACGCGTCCGACAAAATCTGCCGGGACCGGCCTTTGCTCCCGCTCCAGCCGGCGCCGCCCGGGGCCGGGGCCGCTCCAGCCCTCGCCCCCCGGCTCCCCTCCGCCGGTCCCGCGTGGCTGAGCCGCGGGCGGGCGGCCCGGCCGTTGTCCCGGTGCAGTACCGGCAGCCGGCGGGCGGTGGCTCCCGAGCCGCGCTCACCGCCCGGCGCCCCACGCCCCCCGGGAGAGCCCGGCACCGGCGGGGCGGGGGGCAGCTCGTGATAAACCCTCGTCCAGGAGCATCTCGTTAAACTCACGGTGCCCGGAGTTACCGGCCGCTCGCCCAGCTCCGGCAGCTGCCCCRGGGCAATAAACTCCCCCCAGGTCTCGGCGTGAAAGGCCTCGGTGGCTTCCACGGGGAGGAATCCCCTCTTCGGTGCTGCTGGGTAATAATACAAAGCTGAAGCTCTCAGCGGCACAAGCCTGGGACAGCGCAGCCCACCTCTGGCAGCCGCTGAGCCCGGGGTGCTCCCCAGCACACAGCACCCATCGCAGCTCTGGCTGCACCAGAACATGCAGGATTGCTCCAAGTGATGCCCTGGAGATGCATGTCACACACTTACTTAAATCTTCCAGTCCTTTCCTCCCCTCTGACAACACAGCCCCAGAATGACAGATGCTTCAAAGTCCCAGGCCAGACGGGTGAGGCAGATCCTTCCCCCCGTGGGTGTGAGGAGGTTTAACCCCACAGACACGCAGAGCTGCGACAGCCTAAACTGGCTGCTGACCCCCTGCTCCCCAGCCCAGGAACAGTCTCCATCCCGCCCAGCCTCTCCCCAGGCAAACCCTGGAATCCAGAAGACGCTGTCAAATTTTGCGTGTCCCTTCTCTGAGTCTTTCCAGCCCTTCCTGTTGCATCTCACACCTTGTGTGCTTTCACCATGTGACATTTCCACCAAACATTCACCCGACAGACAAAGCCCTGCCTGGCCTTGCTGGCAAACCCGGCACTGCTTTGTGCTGGTGGATGCAGTCGCTGCCTGATACGTGGCTGGGCTCAGCTGAGATCCCTGCTCCGCCGAGTGCTGCATCTCCCCCCGCCCTCCCATCCCCAAGTAATTCATTCCCCACCGCCCCCCTCCCCGGGGCTGGGGGTCACGCAGCAGGGAGAGCCCTGCTGTGTATTGCATCCCAATTTGCTATGCATTTCCACACCATTTGCTTCCCTTTCTTTTTCCTGCACTAGAAAGATGCTTGCTACCCAGGGGTCCCAACTGCTCCAAGATGGTAACATAACAAAAAACATATACATACATGTATTTATTTATGGCATACACACAGTTTGAAGGAAAACTGCTGCCTCTTGAAATGCCCGGTCTGGGGATGGCACGTGCCCCTGCAATTCCCACACACAGCCACGGGGCCCGGACACGATGAGATCTCTGGTCATCCCATCCTGCAAGCTGCACAGCTCCATACCCAGCTGCACTCGGCTGCGGTGCCCAAATAATATGCAGATCTCTGTGCTTCAATTGGCTGATGCCTTGGGAAAACAACCACCATTTGCCCACAACAAACATGGCTACCGTGGCCCAGCCGCTCCCCGGGCTGGCCCCAGCTTCATCCTTTGAAGTCAGGAATATTACGCGCACTTGGCACCCCCTCAGAAAACCCTGTCACTATTAACCCTGACCCAGGAAAGCCCCAAGCCTGCAGCACTGTAAGGAAGCACGGGGCACCCCTGCCAACACTCGCTCCTTCCTGGTGTGTCCAGGCACAAAGACAGAGGCCAAGTGCCCCGTGGAAACAGCCCCGGCCCCAGCCCCCACCCTGCGCCTCCCCACCTGGGGCTCTTTGCTCTGCAAACCCCCAGGGAGCGGCCATGTCCCTCGCCGCTGGTACAAAGCCCGACAGGACGGGCTCTGACTCCCGGCTGATGCCCAGCCCCGCCACACTCGCTCCTGCAGTCCTGCTCGTACGCCTGCTCCAAACCCCTGACCCGCCAGAAGCACCGCTGATTGCATCAGGAAGGTCTGGTCTTTGGGTGAGCACGTTCTTCTGACAGCAAACCTCCACCCCAGCGCGACAGCCCCCCGCTACCAACATAACACAGGATACGCAGCATTCCAGGGATGTCTGGCATACTTGGGAAGAGCTACAAAATTATGTTCCACCAGATTAGTTCAGGAGTCTGAGTCTCATTTTTAAGATGCCAAAGGTTTTCTCAGCGACTGCTGAGTTTATTGGCTCCGCTGTCACTTAGCTCTGCTGGAGCTGGGGAATGTGGCAGCCAAGCTATTTACTGCGTGTTCCCAAGTTTCTCCAGGAAGGTGAAGTCTCTGTCAGGGATGGAGAACGCTGCATTCAGCCCAAAGGCACTCGCAGGTGGAGCCGCAGCTTCGGCAGCAGCGGGCGGACATCTCCTCCGGCACCTCCCCGGGGAGCTCTGCCCCAGCCAGCAGCCAGAGCCGGTGCAGCCCCTGCGATGCCCAGGGAAGCGCCGTCACCGGGACGGTCCCCTCTGGCCAACTCAGCAGAAAGGGGACATCCCGCTGTGCCAGGACCCCTAACTCCCCCAGGTTCTCCCTTCGCAGCCCCAGCCCTCCTGGCCCTCAGTCCCATCGTGCGGACGCCGTCCCTGCCTTT
Organism: Phoebastria nigripes; assembly: GCA_035582835.1. Lineage (NCBI taxonomy): Eukaryota > Metazoa > Chordata > Aves > Procellariiformes > Diomedeidae > Phoebastria > Phoebastria nigripes. The sequence goes on from JAYKAV010000223.1 coordinate 806,502, forward strand.
CCCAGGGGAGCTGGAGGCAGCAGCAGAAGGCAGATGGGCAGGGGCAAAAGGCACTCGCGGGCAATTTTTTTTTTTCCATCACTAAAACATCCTGAAATGCCAAAGAGAAAGCCGGGCAACACTGGGCCGGCACCCCCAGCACCGGGAAGGGGCAGGCAGCCACGCTTCCAGCAAGATTATTTTGCTATCGCTGAGCCCGAGAGCGAATGATCTGAATCGCAATGTAAAAACTCACGAGATTTTAACATATAAACAAATGTAGGATTTTTTTATTCGCTTCCTGTTTTTGTAAATCTTCAAAGCCACGAGTTCAGGGTTTTTTAATGTTTAGAGTGATTTGTTTTCTTTCTTTTCCTTTTTCTTTTCTGAGAAAAAGTGAGATTTTTCATTTAACCACATGGCTCCATTAAAGAAATCAAATAATGGGAAACCTGTGATCAGCCTGAGAAAGCTGCCACCCCAGAAGGGACGACAGCCAGGGCTTGGTGTGCTTTGCGCTCCCAGGAAACACCCGCTCTGCCCCCAGCCACCACATGCAGCTTTTAAACTACGCAAAATAACCTGCAGCTCCAAACTGGGGAGAACTGGCAGAAAGCACGGAGCCCACCACAGCCCAGATGCTGACCAGGACTGGTTCCCAATAAATCCCTGGGGATATAAAGGAGATTTTCAGTCCAAGGAGCAACACAGACCTTTTCCCCCTGACAGGCGAAGGGGACTCAGCTCCCCGTCGGCGCAGAGGTGCGAGCGAGGATGCGTGCGGCACGCTGGGGCTGCGCAGCATTAAAGAAACCTGGGGTACTACTGGAAATGAACTGCTCGGGGCTGGCCACGAGGGGTCAGGGACAAAGCTGCTGGCACAGCCCCACGCCAGGCACCAGCCTCCCAAACGCTGCACACACTCAGTCCCCAAAGATACCCCAAAGAGTCCCGCTTCCTACCCCCGGCCTCGCTCAGGCTCAGCGAGCAGCCAACAGAGCACCTCCGCTCACACCAGCCTTTTCTTCTTTGCTCCGGGAAGGAGGAGAACAGCTATTCCATTCCTGCGTCCTTGCGGGGAGCTCAGGAACACCAGCACCAAGGGTCGGCTGGGAGAAGAGCCCACCCAGCGTTACCCGAATCAGGGCTCATTTCCCGGCGGTGTTCGTCTCTCAGCGCCGGTGAGCCAGACCCCGGTGGCTGGGCGAGCCCCACGCGCTCCTCACCCCGGGCGCTCGGCACGGCYGGTCACTTGAGCCGCACACACACCGCTGTGAATGCCGTATTGTGCACACACACGGCTCATGTGTGCGGGGATGGAAAGTCGCACACGGTTTTTTTCTAAAATTTAAGATGTGCTGCACACAAAGAGCAGAGCTGACGAAAGGTAAATTAAAGAAAGAAAAAGTGCAGAGCTGGGTTGCATTTCTGTGTCACCTTTGGTTAAAAAAATGCTTCTCACAGTTCTCCTGGTCAGCAAACCACCATAGTAATTGTAAAAAGAAAACAATAAAGCGCAATAGCGCTCAGCCTAGGACAATTACCCGGTATTGACCCAGCACCCCAGGCACATCCACTGCCCTATAGACCCCGAGTCAGCCCCGCTCCGTTAATGAAGCAGCTATTTTCCCCTTCCATCATGGAGGGGCTCCCCAGCAGCAACGCTATCGCCTGCAGCGGGGACAGCCCAACGCGCCAGCCTGGAGCTCAAAACGCTTTTCTAAATTCAGCATCGCTTACCGGAGACGGCACTGCCCGGGGTTTGCGTGAGGCCCCGTGCGCAGGACACCCCATCGCCCGTCCTGCCCGTCCAGATCCCGCTCAGTCCCTGCGCACCGCGGGCACCCAGGCGCTGGGGCTACGGAAATTCATTTCCCTCTGGCTCCTGCACAGTTAATCGCAGGCTCCGGGCCCGCGGTTGTAAACTCCCCGAGGTGCTGACTCATCTTCTTCCATGCCTGTAAAGCACCATATTTCATTGCTCCACGCCCACAGCGCACAACCGCGGTGTAGTAGCTCCTCACGCCGCCTTGCACGCCCCGTTGGCGTGCGGTGCCGCGGCGTGGTCGTTACCGCGGCACGTTCGTTAGCGCGGCTCGGCGGCGGGGAAAGCGTTGTGGGCCAGGCCATACCTGGCTCCGAGCCTGCGAGCCGACACCGCGAGATGGTTTTTAACACAACCACCACCCTCCGAGGAAATACGCTTTATTCCATTATAATCAACTACTTCAGAACCAAAAACGTGCCGCTGCCGTCTGCTCCCGCCCGGCAGCGACCGGCGGGGGCTGCGCGGGAACCGTGCCCCCGGCCCCGGGCTGCGCCCCCGCCGCCGCTTTGTCCCCGGGGGGGGGGGACCCCGGC
>JAYKAV010000223.1:809530-822256 GCA_035582835.1 Phoebastria nigripes
GCCTCTCTCCGTCTCTCTCCGCAGGGCAAGCTGGAGTACCTGGTCAAGTGGCGAGGCTGGTCCTCCAAGTGAGCGGGGCTGCGCGGTGCGGGGCTGCGCGGTGCGGGGTGCGGTGCGCGGGCGCGGGGGTGCCGCCCGCCCGGCCGCTTTTGTTCGGGTCGCGCCGCTCCTTTTGTTTACAAATAAGCGCGGCCGCGGCCCGGCCCTCCCCGCCGCCGCGTGGGGCACCGCTCCCCTCCCCTCCCCGGGCCGGGCCGGACCCCCCCGACGGGCAGGCATCGGCCCCGCGCCCCCCGCCCGCCCGCTGAAACCGGAGCTCCCCCGGGATGCGCGGGGCTCGCCTCGCCCCGCGGCGGCGTGGCCGCCCCCTCCCCGATCTGCCTCCCCCGGCCCCGTCTCCCCTGCCCGCCCCCGCGGGGACGGGGGTGTACCGGCCCCCTTTGCGGGGATGCCCCGGTCCCCGCGGGGCCCGGCGCCGGGTACTCGGTCCGTTTGTCCTCGGATGAACTCCCCGGTGCTCGGCCGGTAACGGGGGCGGCGGGGAGCACCGGCCCCCCGCTCTCGCCCAGTCCGTGTCTTCTGTTGCAGGCACAACAGCTGGGAACCCGAAGAGAACATCCTTGATCCAAGACTCCTCCTCGCTTTCCAAAAGAAGTGAGCAAACTATAAATATTTCTAAGCGAACGATAAAGTCAATTAACTTCTAATTGGCTGCGCGTGCAGTGGAAGTTGTGGAAACAACAGAGTGAAGCTCACCGTGCCTTTTGTGGCACGGCCCTTTTGTTCATCTCCTGAAATCACAGTTCAGGTCCACCTAGGACGTCTCTCCCCAGGCTGGGTAAACACGAAGAATTTATGGCCTGGTGCACAATCTGGTTCTGCGCTGGCTGTACAATGGGAGTGCAGCAGCGCCCAGCAGAGACCTTTGGCTCTCGTTCCCTGTCCAGCGGTCGGGGCCTCGCTGTGCTTGGGGGGTGACTGCAGGCCCCGGTGGGGAGACGGTGCCTGGCACCACAGAAACGGTGGGCTTGGAAGGCACCAAAATGTACTTCTGGAGGGCACAGCCATGAGAGGGGCGAGGATGTAACGGGTGGGAGAAAATGGTGTCCTCTGTCAGGGCCGGGGCTACTGCCCAGAGCCAAGCTGGGAACGGTAATTGTTCTGCAGCTATTATACACCAGGAATCACGCACGGAGGTAAAAAAGTAGCCAGCTGGCTACGGTAAGCACAGTGCTGCCAAATATTTTGGCTCCATATTAATAAAAATCATTAAAGTTTATGATAGGATTTAATTATAACTCGTTTCTGGATCCATTTTTTCAAGAATGGAATCTGGTGGTTAGTGCAGACAGCACGGTGTTTAATTAGCCATATGTATTACAGCTTAACACTGTCCTTTTTAAATGGAGAACTACAAAATAGTATAGTGATCTGAAAACATTCCCCGTACAATCACCTCGGGCTTTGTGTGGCTGCCAGCCTGGGCCACCACAGCCAGACCAGGAGGTGCAGGAGAGATTAAATGAGCCCAGCAAAGGAGAGAACTTGCAGAGTTTGCAGGGAATGCATTTGCTTTTCCCCCACACGGAGGCTGTACTGCTTCTCGCTGTGAGCAGAGGGGAAGCTCAGCTCTGCAAGTGTGTAAGTAAGGTGAGGCTTAGCAGAGACGGGGCAGATGCTTCTGTTTGCCAGATCCCGTTGTACCAGAAAAACTGCAAATCTCACCATGAATTGGAAGAGCCGCTGACTCGGGATGAGTAACGCTGTGCGGTCCATCGCTGACCGCTGGAAGCTTCCTGCTGTGGGGATGTTACTGTAGCAAACAGGGATGCAAACAGGGATGCTCTCCTGTCACTGCCCGGCCCGCCTCGGTTCCGCTGGGTGCGAGCAGAGCAGGGAGCCGCTCTCGGGGGCGGCGTTACAAAACTCGATGCCTCCCTTTGGGAGGCCTGTGCCTGGCACCAGTGGGACAAAGGGACCAGGACTGGGATAACCAGCGGGAAGGTCCTGCATGGCAAAGGATTTTGGCTCTGTGAGCAGTTTGGTAAATATATTTCAGTCATCCATGCAGTTCAATGCCATGCTGTATGCAAGAGTTTCTCTTTCCTTTCACCTCTCCTCCAGTAAGTCAGGGCAGATGCCTGCTGCTGAGCGAGCTGGGTACCCCTGTGTCCAGACAGCCGTCTTTGTTCTAAGGCCACAATTTTTATAACCCTTTCCTCACTTTGTAGTTCTTTTTCTTGCATTGCATCGCATTCATGGCCTGAGTCTTCCAGTGACCTGTGCTGGTCCTGCAGGGTGAACGGTCTGGGTGCCACGTGGGGGAGGTTGAACTGCACAAGTCCCTGCATTTCCATAYGGTTCTTGGGGCTCTTTGACTGCACTTGAGTGTGGTGTGCCCATAACAGCGTGAGTTCAAGTAAGTGATGTGCTGGGAGCCTGTAAGATTGTCACACATCGGTAGGGGTTAAGGACACCTCCCAGCCACTGCTCAGGTGCAGCATCCTGGGCAAGGGGTTTTTTTTAATGACAGAAGAAAGGGAGGAACCAGGGTGCTGTTGAATATGTTTTTTTCTTCCCTGCAAACATTGTCCTTAATCGTTGTTTTTTCAGGGAACATGAGAAAGAAGTGCAGAATCGGAAGAGGGGGAAGCGGCCCAGGGGCAGGCCCAGGAAACACGTGGTGAGTCCTGGTGGCAGTGGAAATCCACGGCCATGACAGCGCTGGAAGGGCTCTGGCCTTGGAAGGCACCAGCAAGTGTCTGTCCGCAGCACAGGGTGCGGTGGATGCTCAGCCTCCGGAGGGTGGTGAGGACACAGCGATGCCTGCAGACCCCGGGTGAGGGGCTTTGAAGATTGCAGTGGTGGGTGGGTCGATGAGGATGCCTGCGAGGAGGACATCTCTTCATCGCTGTGATGGCGATGGCATAAAAGGAGACAGAAAAGTTCTCTGGCATCAGGGTCCCGCCTGGTATTTAAGCCTAGTCGGTTTTGTACTGTACGATCCCTAACTCATTTTATGGTAGAGGACGAGCAGATCAGCTAACATGGGGAAAGAACCTGTGTGTGTCTGAGGCACCTGGCCAGGCAACACTGAAGAATTTGCAATGCCCATAACGGTTCTTTGGTAATGTGTGTTAACTCTTTCCCTGTTTCTCTTCATTGCTTCGCAGGAACCAGAGATGCCTGCAAAATCTAAGTCAAGTAGCTCCTCTTCCTCCACATCCTCCTCTTCCTCCTCCTCTGATGAAGAGGATGAAAGTGACCTGGAAGCAAAGAGAGGTCCCCGCAGCAGAGAGACTCACCCAGTACCGCAGAAGAAAGCTCAGATCCTGGTGGCGAAGCCCGAAATGAAAGACACTTCCAGGAAGAAGCGTGGGCGGAAACCTCTTCCCCCGGAGCAGAAAGCAGCTCGAAGGACGGTGAACCTGACAAAGGTGCTGAAAACRTCCCGGAAGGAGGTGGGCGGCAGCGCCAAGCTAGTGGGGAAGCTGCAGCCCCAGCACAGCACGCAGGGCTCGGGCATGGCCGTGCTGAAGGACCCACCGGGCGCCTTGGCTGGGCTCAGCTCAGGGGGTTCGTCTGCAGAAAACCTGCCCAACATGATGAAGAGCGGCTCCGCGAGCCCAAACCGGGCCATCAGCTGGCAGAGCTCCATCGTGCACTACATGAACAGGATGTCCCAAAGCCAGAACTCGGCAGAGACCTCACCCCTGGGCAGGCTGGCGCTGAAGTCCCAGGCATCCAGTAAGAGCGGCTTAGGGCTGGACTTAAAAATGAGGAACCAGAAAGGATCTGGGGAGGTTGGGCTGAGCATGCAGGGACCCAAGACTGCCAAGGCTCCTAGCAGCGGCGCTGGAGGGGACCAGAAATCAGGGTTTGCTGCAGGAGGCCAAATGCTGCACAACGGCAGCAAGATGCCGGCAAGCTCATCCGGGGCCGGCAGCCAGCCGGCCTCCAGTCAGGAGCTGAACCTCCAAGCTCTAAACCTGCAGAGTGTCAAAAACGGGCCAAGCGCGGCCAGCGGGAGCAGCCTCCCTCGCCACCTTTGCAGCGCCCTGTCCAAAGGCTCCGGCAGTGCCGCAGCGGCGAGCACGGTTGCCACTGGCACAAAGGGTGGCACGGCAGGTTCCGGGTTGAATGCTGCCAGCGCTGGCGTGCTCTCAGGGGGGAACAGCAGCAAGAGCGAGAAGCAGGCGCACCGGGCAGGCGACAGAGACTTGGCCAAAAGCGGCACAGCCGGCACGCAGGAGGGGCACGTGGCCGCGGAGAACCGCAAGCCGGCTGCCCTTTCCGAAATGAGCACAGGCGAAGAGACCAGCTCGGATTCAGACCGGGATTCGGCTTCCTTCCCGGGCATGGGTCAGAACATGTCTGTCTCTATCCAGACCAGCCAGGACTGGAAACCCACCCGCAGCCTGATCGAGCACGTCTTTGTCACCGACGTCACCGCTAACCTGATCACAGTGACGGTCAAGGAGTCCCCCACCAGCGTCGGGTTTTTCAACCTACGGCAATACTGAGCCCAGGAGCATGAGAGGAGGGAGAGGGCCCTTCAGCCTCTCTCTCAGCTTTGCCCAGCTCTTCCATCAGGTTTTTCTTTCTTCAAGTGAATGCGGAGACCTCGTGAGACCTGCTGGGACTCGTGTCCAGAGAGGCTTGAGAAAGACGGTGAAACCTGCTCAGAACTGCCAGCGGGTCGATGGATCCCTCCCAGCTTCTCTCCATCCTCTCCGGAGCAGTGCCCCGAGCGGAGGTGGCTGATGCTGTTCTCCGGGAGCAGGAGCACTGGTGCTGCCGGGGGTGACAGGCTGGCAAGTTCTGAGCCAGGCTTCACTGTACGCGGGTTTCTTTGCTTTACAGCTTGAAAGAGCAGATGACAAGGTCTGCAGCTCTCTGGCAGCAGGGAGAGGGTGTGGAGATGCGATGGGCCAGGCTTATCCTCGGGAGAGGAAAAGCAGATCCTTTTCTTTCCTCTGGGCTCCCCATGAATCTGTCTGTGAGCCGTGGGGAGTAGCAAATCAATCCAAATGAGACAGCCGCTGCTCCCAGCCCTCAGGGGCTGCTGGGGGGCGGCTGTACACGGGGGTTTTTCAGGGTACACTCAGCCCAGCCACCCCCATGGGCAAGGTCACTTCCAATGATGGTGAAGTCCACGATGTTTCTGTCGTGGTTTCCAGCTGATAGGGAAATATTGTTTACATTTTTTATTAAGAAAAAATCCTTTTTTTTTTGAGGGAGGGGAATAAACCCAGTCTAGGGAAGACTGAATCCTGGATGCCGCTGACGATACGGGCGTCAAAGGTGCCTCTTTCAAAGCAAGGTGCGGCTGGCAGTGGGCATCTCCTTGCCGCCCAGGGAGGGTCCTGCCTTGGGAGCCAGCGAGAGCCACTGGCTTCTTTGCAGTGACTTGACTTTCAGAGGAAAGCAAAGCCCGAATTGCTGTGCAGCCCAGGGAGCCCCAGCGCTGCTCCTCTGCCTTGTCCCAGCAGCGCCAGTGTCTCCCCCTCCCATTCAGCAGTTTCCAGGCTCTCGTAGGGACCGAGCTGGGGAATATTTTTTAAGCCTTGCAGAACGTGCGGACCCTTCCAGCAGCAGGTAGGTTGGTACTCGGCCTGCCAGGTGTCTGCGAGGTCGGTGCTGCAGTTCAGCTAAAAAGCAGCACCCAGGCAGAGCCAGGGGTGAGTGAGCCCTCCCTGCTGGGAGCCCAGCCAGACCCAGCCTTGGATGCTCGCTGGGTTTGACTTGCGCTGATCATCCACGTTTCTCCAGCCGGAGGGCTCAGACGCTGGTGGAGGGTAACACCTGCACGGGTGGTCTGGAGCGGTGGGAAAGGGAAGGAGGAGAGGGAGAAGGGGCAGGGCCAGGCAGTGGCAGCGGGTGCCTCACGCCGCTGTTCCCTCAGGAGCCGGAGGGCCTGCGGCAGCCGCTCGCCACCTTCTTGCCACCCTGCGCCAGCAGCCGGGGTGTTTGTTTTGGCTTGTAATTGCAACCAATAATGGCTTTTTTACGGAGGTCTTTTTCCCTACTATAGATTACTCTTACAAGCCAAAATTAGCAGCAGTAGTTCAGGCAGAGTTTAGTGGCATTCGAGGTCATTTTAGTTCTGTTAATACTGAACTTCTTTCTCGGAGGAGATAAGAAGCCTGCAGTCTGCCAGGACTCGGTGCGTGGTTAGGAGGTGCCTCCAAGGGCTGTCCCGACAGTGTCTCCGGAGTGGCTGCTCGGTGTGTGCGTGAACAGGCACTGCTTCAGGGGTCACCGCTTGCTAGGTGACTGACCTGGCACCAGGACGGGCATCTTTGCCACAGGCAGGGGCGCTCGCAGTGTCATCACACACAGGAGTGCCAAGATAAAAGGACCAAACTGGGGGTGCAGGTACTTCTGACCTCCCCCGACGCATCAGACCACTGCAGTCACATTTGCTGCCACTGGCTGGCGGCAGTGCAATTCTCAGGTGACATGAAAAGCCAGCACTGGCTGCACGCGCTGCCCGGTTGTTCAAGGGACGGATGGTCATTCCCCGAGCGGTGGCTGCAGCCTCTGCTGGGCAGGCTCCAGAGACGCTCTCCCTTAGCTTTTGTATTTAATCCCCAGCCATCCTGTTGGTCGTGGCTTTGAGTTTGTTGTGTTATGGAGCTGAGCACAGAGTCCTGCGTGAGCCGACAACGTGCCGGAGAGCCAGGGCAGGTGGAGGCGTATTGCTGCCTCGCAGCAGGACCTGTGCAGGCTTCTCGGCCAGCTCCAGTTCTGCCCCAGTGCAGCCAGGCAGTCTTGAATGTCACCTCGCCACGGTGTCGGGCAGCCTGGGGCAGGGGGTTTGCAGAGGACTGGTGCAGCTCTGCTCTGCTGCTGGCTGCCCAGCCCAGCAACACGCTGCACGTTGTTCTGCAAGGCAAAGGGCCAAGGGGAGAGGAGGGAGCACTGTCCGTGGAGGACAGTTTCCGTCAAGCTCCACGATGCCAAAACGTCACAGTCTGTGCTGTTTACCTTCTAGTCTTTAACTTTGCCAAACGAGCTACCGTCGCTTTGAACAGTCCAAGGAAACATTAGCCTGTGTCAGCAGAAATTAATGCACCGGGCATGGTCTCCACTGGGTCTGCTTTTGTGCTGGGGATAGGAGCGTTTTGGGAGAAAAATCAAGGAATCTGGGAGCGCGGGGGTGATGCTCTTCCCCACACCAAATGTTTGTTACTTGGCCTTTGCAAATCCAAACTGAATGACAATGTGCCTTTCAGACCATCCTTATCTCAGCCTTGTCTGCGACACCGGTCCCACGACAGGTTTGTGCCTATGCAAAGCAGGGTGGTCACAGGGTCCTGGGGACAGCCGTGACACCAATGGGGAGAGGTGCCCGGGACCCCAGCAGGACACCCAGCCATCGCGCAGAGCCCTGCTGCAGTGCTGAAGGCAGCTGAGGGGTGCCCACCAAGGGGAAGCCGGCCCGGCAGGGATGCTCTTGCCTAGAGCAATAGGATGTGGGGGCTGGTGTCCCCAAGGGGGAAAAAGCATCTGAGGATGCTCCGAGAAGGGGTCGGGCACCAAGCACCCACAGAGGGTGCAGGAGACGAGCCGCAACGGTGGGTGCTGTGTTCTGTGCTCACTGCCTGCCAGCTCCAGGACGGCTGCTCCCTCCAGAGCCCCCGTGGAAGCTCACATGCATTTCTCCATGCGGGGGCTTGCTCCTGCCTCCTGGCCAGGCAAAGGGTCACTGGGCCCAGGCTCGCACCCAGGGGTGCATGTATCCCCATGGCGGGCGGCTTTCCTCCATCACCCACCCTTCCCAGGCATGTTCCCCTCCCGGTAGCGGCAGGACTCTGCTGTCACCACTTGCTATTGTGCCTTTTGCTCACCAGCTGGTTCGATTCCAAAGGTCTAAGGATCGTGAAAATGATAATCCAGAAATTTTTCTGACCTTCGTCTCCTCCTGCGCTCCTTCCCCGGCCCCTTCCCCACCTCATGTTTCAGGATCTTGGCTCTCCCAGCAGCGCTGGCGTGTCTGAGCGAACGGTTCCTGTTGGAGTTTGCCTCTCAAAGGCACATTATGTGAGTGATTTACTGTAATCTTTTGTGGACAGGGGTTGAAAGCCGGTGCAGACCCTGTTTACCAGTCAGTACCATTAGTATTCAAGGTCTACCTTTTTTTTTTTTTCTTTTTTTTTTAAGTTTGCTGCTATGGGTTGGAGTGTTCAGCCGTGTGTCAAACAGCCAATTAAAGGTTTGTCACTTGTCATTTTCTAAGGGGTTTCCGATGTGGAAAGTCCTGCAGTATTTGTATATTGAATGGATATTTTCTCCAGGCATAATCTGGTTAAGCATACTTGTTGTTTTCCATTGGACTGGAAGAGGTGGCCAATTCAGCCATCTTCCCTAGAAACCTAGTCTATTTTTATATATATATTTTGTACCAAAAAAACTGGAGTTCGTGGAGGGATGGGGATGGTTCAGGGGGTTCAGTTGGCTTTGAGTTTCTGAGCTGGGTGTGAAGGGCTCCAGAGCCAGAGAGAGGGTTTTTACTGAAAGAAATTGAGGGATGGGTGAAAACAAACAATTGTTCTTGTAACTTGTGCCAGTCACTGGTCTGATTTGTATGTTTTAATTAAAGCGAGAGCCAAATCGTTCCTGTATGACACTTATAATTGCTTTAAACTACAGCTGTTTGTTTGCTTTTATTTTCAGAGAACAAAAGTTGGAGATGTTATTACCCTGGGAAAGCTTAAGGGCTTTGTTGAGCAGGACAGGCGCCCAGCCCGCCGAGGGGCGCGGGGCCACAGTCACTGCTCCCCCCGGGGCCTCCGGTCACCCTCCCGGCACCTCGCGTTGTGTGCGGTGTGTTTTCTAGAGCTTCTGGACACTAATGCTAGTGTAGACCCACGACCTCTAGGCTGCTTTTAATTTATTTGCAGGAAAACACTAGGAGATGGTTACGTCGGGCGGGGGTTTTTTTGTATAACTTTTCCACTGCTCTTTTTTAGCATATCAATAAATATTTTTTTTAACTTTTCAGCCTGGTGTGGTCACTGCTCCGGGAGCGCCCCCCCACCCCCCATGGGCACCGCCTGGGCCGGGCCCCCCCGGGGCTACCGCTGCCTTGTGAAACCGCATCCCCCCCGCCCGGGGCACCGTGTTCCCGCCCCTGCCCGGGGCTGCCGGCCCGGGCTGCAGCAGGGCCCCCGGGATGGGGATGGGCGAGGCTGAAGGGAACCGGAGCCGGGGAACCAGAGCCGGGCAACCACCCCCCCACCTCCCCCCAAGGGTCCGGGCAAGACGCGGCCCCCTCCCGGCCCCGGGCCCCGGCTCCTACCGGGCGGCTGTGCGCGGTCCGCCGGGCTCCGCTACGGAGCTGCGCCTGCCCGGGGGGGTCTCAGGTGCCTCCGCTCTGCGCCGGCCCAGCTCGGGGACCCGCCCGGCCGCCCCCCACCTGCGGGACCGGGACCGGGACCGGGACCCGCCCGGGGGCCGCGCTCGGGCCGGGCCGGCCTGGGGAGGGCGCTGCGCGGCCGCGCAAGGGCGCGGGCAGCGGCGGCTCCCCGGCCGCGGCTGCCGGGGCGGGGCGGGGGCCAAGCGGCCCCCGGGGCTCCGCCGTCGGGGCGAGCAGAGCCCGGGGGGCGCGGAGCCGCCCCGGCACGGGGCGGGGCGGGGGGGGTCGGCCCCTGCGGGCCGCCTCCGGGGGCTCCGCCAGCCGGTGTGTGTCCCCCCCCGTCCCCACCCCCTCCCTCCGCGCCCGCCCCGCCGGGGCCCCGCCGCGGCCCGTGTGAAAGGGCCCCCCCGCTGGGCCGGGGGAGAAAGGCGCCATTGTGCGGCCCTTTCTCCCGCTCCTCCTTGACACTCATTTTCCGCGCCCAGCCGTTGACAGCTCCCATAATACGGGGGTCCCCGCCTTTCACCCGGCGGAGCAGAGAAAGGAGGCTAATGAGGACACAGCTTAAAAAAAAAAAAACACCAAAACCACCCCMCCCCCCCCTCCGCCTGCGCGGCCGGGGCAGATTTGAATACAAAGGCCGGGCTCGCCGGGCAGGGGCGGCCGCCGCGCCCCGGGCCCCGACCCGCACCCCCGCCGCGCTGCCCGCCCCGTCGGAAGGGCGGAGCGCCGGGGCCCGGCCCGGTACCCGGGCCCCTTCCCCGGGGGCGGAGCGGCGGCCCCGGGGCCGTTCCTGGGAGCGGAGCCGCACACGGCGCCCGCCGCCACCGCCCCCCGTCCGGGCCCCGCGGGACCCCGGGGGGACGGCCCGGCCCGGCGGCACCTGTGCCCGGGGGCTCCCCAGACTCCCCCCCGCCCCGTCGGGTCCTGGCCCCAGCCCCRCACAGGGGGATGCAGGGCCGGCCACCCCGTCAGGGTTGGCACCTCACGGTGCTCCCGGGCACCCCCCGGCCCCGCGCGCCCCCCTCACCCCAGGGCCACCAAGGGAAGACAGACACGTTTCTATTTACAAAGTATATATTTAAACTCACATAAAAAGCAGGTCTCATATGGACATTCACGGCTGGCAGAAGACACGTAGTTAAGCTTCACTTCTGAGACTGAGATTTAGCCAAATCGCTTTTGTACAAGTCTTAGATTTAAATAATTCACGCACACACACCCCCACGCACACACACTCAGTATATACGTCGCTATATACATACACACATATACACCCACATGTATGTTTTGCTCCATATACATGTGTGGCTGGACGCACACATATACACAGGGCTGGAGCGAAGCACACCAAATGCCGACCGCGTCCCAGCAGGGCAGGAGCGCGGCTCGGGGCTCTTTCGCAAAGGGAGGCATCCTCCAGCCTTGGCACGGCAGCAATGGGAGGATGGGCAGCTCAATCCCATCATCATCCCTCCGACAACACACATGTCCCATGTCGGCTGCCCCTGGCACCGGCATGGAAACCAGCACATTGGTTCTTCGTACAAACCAAGTTAAAAATCTCAATTTTACAAAATATGCCTTAAAAAAAAAGAAGAAAAACAAACAAAAAAAAAMCAACAAAAAAAATCCAGAACTCACAGACATGGCTCCTTTTGTACAGTCAACACAGAGTCCTCTGCTAGGCCATCTGACAAAGGTACCAAAAGAAGGATAGGGAAGGAGACCGAGCAAGGTGGAGCCGCAGATGGGCCCAAGAGCAGAGGGCTGCTCCTTGCCCCAGCCCCTTTCCCCACCCGCCTGCTTTCGCCCCCCGTGCAGCCCCTGAACCAGGAGCCTTCAGGAGCTCGGCTGGGGCAGCCGGCGAGAGGGACAAGGGCAACCTGGCCCAGCCCCGGCCCTCAGGTGCTGCCGGACAGATTTGTGCTTTCCAACCCAGAGAGATGCTCAGACCAACACACCAGGACGGGAACACCTGCTCCACCTCAACCAAAATCACAACATGGGTGAAGGTCCCACTCCCCCCCCAGGTCAGGCTGCAACCGAGCAGGGGGAGAAGGACCAAGCAGAGCAGGGGTCCGCAGCCCCCATGCCTCCCCCACGGCCGCCCAGGGCTGCTGCTCAACCCAGCGGGGAAAGCGCTGCACTTTATTCAGAGCCACGAAACCCCACGGCTGTGTCCTGTCCCAGCGCGGGGACAGGATGGCAGGGTCCTCCAGCGCCAGGAGAAATAACACAGGCAAACAAACCGCAAAAAGCCACCCGAGTCAGCAGGGCTGCTCGCGCGCGGGAATATTTCGCCTCTTGGCTATTGTTTAACTAGCACAAGAGAAGGGAAATATTTATTGTCTCTGAATGCATAAGGTGGCTCTGGGATTTGTCAGAGATGTGGATATTACAAAATGCTTTATCTGGAGTCTTCCAACAGTCTGAAGTGAACTGTGTTGGGGGGGAAGAAAAAAAAAAAATCCACTTTCTATAGCGGTATAAAGCATCTAAATATGGGCAGTGACATGCTACCCTCCCAAACCTCTCTGGCATTTCAGGAATGTAAACAGAGGGGGGTTTTGTTGGTTTTTTTTTTTTCTTTTTTTTTTTTTTTTTTTTTTTTTTTTTTTTTTTTTTAAAGTGGGTGGGGGAACAGAATCAAGCGACCAGACAAAATGAAAACAGATTCTCAGCTCAGTCCTGTCTCCCACAACTGCTACGACAACTCTATTAAAGTGCATTTCAGTATCACCCCTCTCAGGAACCTTGCACACACAAACCTCCTCTTCCTTCGCAAGAAAAGGTAATTCAAGTTAATACTCTGCTAGAACAGTTTTAGCCTTTTTATGGATTTCTACTTTTCCCCGCCCCGACTTTGTAGCAACATTATTTTTTCTGTTAAGCTGGAAACGCCCCCTCCCCAACAATACTGTAAATTCAAGTGCTTACTTCAACTGTCAAGGGCAACAGTTCTGGATACAGCACACTTGATTGTACAAGCAACACCTTATACCACAATCAAGAAATCGGGGCACTTTGCCCTCCAAGGGGGTAACACTTCCCCCCTCCACCATCCATAGCATCATGTGAAAAATAATAGCTAAAAAAACCCAGAACATAATTAGCTATGAACATCGTTCATTATGTACACCGGCCCCTGCAACAGATGCATGAACTCCGTTAGTTCTCAGTTTTATTGTCCTTTCTAAGAGCAACTGAGCAGTCACTGTTGTCTCCATTTAAATAAAACAACTCAGAGTTGAAATATATATATAGATATATATATAAGCATTTTTTCTTAAATAACATATTTACATCTAATAGAAAATATAACTCTAGAGATAATCTTTCCAACGAAATGTAAGACGTGGAGA
>JAYKAV010000223.1:833127-848637 GCA_035582835.1 Phoebastria nigripes
CCGCTCCGGTCCCGCCGCCCCGCGGGCCCTCCGGCCGCCCCCCACGCCGCCTGCCCCGGGGCTCCCCGGGGGGGCCGCGGCCGGCGGGGAGGGCTGCGCTGCTTCCTTGCCGTGTCCCCCCCCTCCCCATGGCAGGATTCAGCGGGCTCCGCCGAGCAGCCATTTTCTGCAGCTGCGTCTGCACCGGAGCTCTGCCGGGCGGCGGGGCCGGGCGGCGGTACAGCCCGGGGGGGGCCCCCCGCCCCGCTGCCTGCCGCCGGCACGGACGCCCCGAGCCCGGCCGGGCGGTGCCGGGGGCCGGTCAGGCTGCGCTGCAGGGCTCGCCGTGACAATCCCACCCTTTCCCCGCCATTTTGTTACCGTGCTGGCGTTTTCCCAAAGCAGAGACAGAGCGGGAGCCTTGGGAACGGGCCCCCGTTGTGCCGGGGCGGGCGGCCCCCCCGGCCCGGGGCCCCGGTCCCCTCCGCCCCCGCGGCGCCGCACCTGGCAGCGGGGCAGGTCCCGGGACGCCCGGCCGCCGCCGGCTCCTTCCCACCGGGATCGCCCCGCTCCCCTTCGCGCCCCGAGCACGCAGCAGCCGCGGGTCGTGGCTTTCTGGATCCACGCAGGACCCAGTCACGCGGGGCTGGGACCGGTCTCCGGGCCGCTGTCCCCCAGGCGAGGGAGCCCAGAGCGCGGTCACCAGCCTCCCTTCCCGATGGGCCGGGGACGCGGCGCTCGTCGCCTCCCTCCGCCCGCCCCACGGGCAGCRCAAGTGCCCCGACGGCCGGGGGGACCGTCCCCTCGAGGAGGGTCCGCCCCGGCGCCGGGCCGCCCGGTACAGCGCCCCTCAACCCTGCCCGGTCCCGGTGGCGGTACCGGCTCCCCGCGAGACCAGCCCAAACGCCCTCGCGGGAAGCCCGTGGGGACGGTGCCGGGCAGTGCGTGGCCCACGCGAGGCCGGGCGGCCCGGAGGGGCGGTCAGCACGGCCAGCCCGGCGGGGAGAGCGCCGCGGGGCAGGGAGGCGGCCGGGACGAGCCGCGGGGCCGTGCCGGGGGTGCGGGGCCGGGCGGGCAGGACGGCGGATGCCCCGACGGGGCGGGCCGGTCCCTCCACCCGCGCGGGGGTTGATGAACGCCGGCGACAGACACCGACCAGGGGACACAGCGGGGTGGGTGCGTGTCCCCCCGCCCCACGGCTGCATTCCTGGGCCGGGGGGGGCTCGGCTGCGGCACGACGCGGGAGACCCGAGCGCGGCGGCGGCGGCAGCAGATGCCCCGTGCGAGCGGGAGCGGAGCGCGGGGGGGCCGGTCCGTGCCCCGGGCCGGGCCTCCGGAGCCGAGCGGCGGCGGAGGGAGGAGAAGGGAGCGGGGAAGGAGGGGGCTCCTGCAGTGCTGCAATGCAGCGCTGCGCCGAGAGCCGAGCCCGCCGGCCCGGCAGCGCTCCGCCGCCCCGCCGCTGCTGCAATGCAGGTGTGCGCACCGCGCCGCGCCGGGCCGAACCGGGCCGAACCGGGCCCGGCATCCCGTGCCCCGCCGGGCCGCCCCCCGCCCCAACCGCACCAGGCTTCGGCTCTCCCCCGCTTTCWCGCCCCCGTTTCGTTTTCCTCCCGCTCCTGCCGGGACCGCGGGACGTTTCCTCCCGCGGCGGGACGCAGACGGCCGGTGTCCCCGGGACCTCCCGCCCGCCCTGTGTTTGCCGAGGGGAGGGCCTCATCCTGCCCCCGGCGCTGGACGCCCGCGGGCCACGGCAGCAGTCACCCTGGCCCTCCCAACTCCCCGGCTTCTCGCTGCGGTTCCCTCCGACGCCGGGACCGCTGCGAAGCCCCCGGTGCTGCATCGACTCGGTGCGGGTCCCCGGTCTTTGCCCTGATCCGCTCCAACTTCTCCTGCGGGAAACCCTCCCCTCCCTGCGTTACCTCCGGGCCGCCCCCCGGGGCCCCCCACCCTCGCCGTCGTATGAGCCGGTGCTTCGCCCCGTCCCCGCTCTCCCCTCCCCGCGGTCCCTCTGCAAACAGCGCTGCGTGTCCCACGCGGGACCCCGGGCGGGGGGGTCCCACCTCCACCCCGCTTCCCCGCGGCTGGCATTTGACACTTGGACACGCACCGCGGGGACACGCAGCGCCGCGGCCGCGTGTGGGAGCACCTGGGAAGGGGGAGCCCCACGCCGCAGCCGCCTGCCCCGCACCCCGCTCCGCCAAGGCTGCCCCGCCGGCCGGCACCCCGGGGTGTCGGTGTGCGGTGGTGTGCGGGCACGGCTGCCAGTGAAACACGCGGGTGCCCTGGAGAGAAGGAATTAATCTTATAAAAGTCACAGCTGATAAAGATACAAACCCAGCAGGGCAAGGCGGAACACAGGAGTGCAGAAAATACCGGGGTGCGGGGGGGGGGGGGGGTTTTAAGACTGGGGGGAACAGTATAATCACGGTCCCTGTCCCACAGGCTGTGGATTACATCCCTTGCATTTTTGAATCCTGCCGTAGCAGCCTGGGGCTGAACGGCAGCAAACCCCAGAGCGATGCCAAGCAGCCCCGATTTTTGCCCTCCCACCTGGATTTTTTTCTGACGCGGTGAAAATGGCACCGCATTCCAGCTACTGCTGGTGCGGACTTCAGCCGCTGGATCCTGTTGTGTCTTCATTTACTGGATGAAAGCTCAGCTGAGTCCCTGAATTTCTTCCCTGTGTAGAGGTTTACGGGCTGATCAAAATGTCCTCAACCCTCCTGTTGAGACACCAAGCAGCCCCACCGCCTCCGGCTCCCCGGGCTCTCCACGCCCTCACGGCATCCCCCTGCCTCTTTTCCGACTCCTCTCCAATATTTCAGTATCTCTTTTGAGCTACCGGAGACTGTGTTACACGCGAAAGCGGGCTCACCAGTGCCACACACCGAGGCAGTACCGCCAGCCTGCTCTGCCTTGAATTTCCCCTGCAAACACGGGGAATCCTCCTCCTTGGCGGTGCGGTGCTGCCCCTGCCCCTGCCCCTGCCCCTGCCCCTGCCCCCGGCCCTCCGGCTGAAGCAGCTCCGGCGGGGCCGAGAGAGCGGCTGTGAGCGATGGCCCCTGCCCCGGAGGTTTGTATTTGAACTCCTCCAGGCAGGCTGCTCCCCGAAGAGGGATGGATGCGGGCACAGAGCGATCCCTGACCGCAAATCCCGCACCGGTGCTGGCGGGGGAGCAGCTCCCGGCCGGGACCCCCGGCCTCCCGAGCAGGTTCAGCCCTTGGCTCCTCCTGCCTGTGGTCCCTCTCCGGGAGAAGGGCGGGGGAGAGCACTTTGGGAGCCCATCCCTCACCGGCGGGGGAACGTCCTGTGGCCCCCGAAGGACGGCTGAGCCCCGCAGCCCCCGCAGCAAACGCCCGCCGGGCTGGTTCTCTGCAACAACCCTCCGGTTACCGCATCCTTCTGTGATGCAGCATCTCACAGGACGCAGTCCCAGACCCTCCTATACAGGAGCCGTGCTGAACACCCCGGCTGACGGCTCTCACCAGCCCACCTCCTCGAAGGTACTGTTATTTACGGCCTCTGTGCCACCCCCCACCTTGGCGTTGTGCTCTCCGAGCACACGGGATGTTGCACCATGCAGCACATTCTCAGTTACGGGGAGTGGAGGTGCACAAGGCAAAGGTAAAATTGCCTTTCCAGGGAAAGAAAAAAAGAGTTAAGCCTGTTAGTCCGAAACCACAAGATAATGCTACGGCCAAGACTTATTTGTCACATACTCAGGCGAGAGATGGAAGGAATTCCTGTGATAATGCTCGTCTCTACTCAGCCGTTGCTGCTGAACCACAAATTGCTGCTTGCAGCACAAACTATGGAAATGTGATACATTAGATTAGATGCCTTCTTGTTGGGTCTCTCTGCACTGCGTTTGCTAGGAGTTATTTCTGAGTCCTGAGAGTTAAAGCATCTTCAAGAAGCAGAGCATCAAACACTGGAAAAGTGGGTCTGCTTCAGGTTGCAGAGGTACAAAAATGAAAAACATCAGGAAAGCAGATACCGCGGAGCGAGTGAAGAATTTTTCAAAGCGGAGAGGGACACCCAGGGAGGGCTCTTCCCACCTCGGGTTAAAAATGGCTTAGGGTCAGGTTGAGCCCTTAAACTCAAGATAAGCCATCATTCCACCAGCCAGCCGGGGAGAGTCAAGCACCTCTGGTGTCTGACCACCACATCGTCTTCTCTGCATAACCCACAATGAATCTCCCTGTTTTATCTGTTGCTGGTGACTTCATGTGCCAGAAGGACACAGGCGGAGGAAGGATAGTGTCACGGCTGGACCCAACGCACGCAGAGGGCAGTGGCTGTAAAATACATTCCTGATGTCAAAATGACAGCCTGGCTTGCACCGCACTGCAAATGGATGGGTACATTCAGGGACAACGTTTCATCCTTCATTTTTCAAGCCGTGTGGAATTACTAACATATGTGAAAATTAACGTTTGCTAGCATATGTGAAAATTACCATTTATTTTGTGCTTTGAGATGCTTCGGTGGCTCCCTGATACCAAACCTTCCCTCTCCAGAGCTTGTATCTGGTATTTAAAAGAACCTGACGCTCCTTTTTTTTTTTTTTTTTTTAACCGAAATATAAATTATTTCTTTTCTCAAGTCCCTGCGACTGTGAGCTCTAAACAGCTCCATGAACAGTGACTCGTCAAGTGCATTCCCCACTACAGCATCAGCGGTGGGAACGGGCGTCCTCCCCTCGGGAAGCGGGAGATGGAGAAACACCAGAAATTCAGTGCCAAGAGAGGGGGGGGGAAAAAAACCCAGACCCCCCTCTTCTGGAATCACGATGGCCAGGCTCACACAAAGGGCATCTTCAGGACTTCCTCGCTGCTGTCCCCCAGCAGCGGGGCCGGCCGGGGGAGCGCTGCCCGCCGCTGCCCTCCGCTGCCCGCCCCGCCCGGCGCAGCCTCGCCCGCCCCCACCGCACAAGTTCTCCCGGTGCAGTTTTGCCTTCCCCTTTCCCAGCATGCCTTTTGGGGGGGGTTAACCCTTGCCGCATGGCAGCGCCCACGCCTGCAGCCGAGCGTGGCCATTTTAGCCCGCAGGCTCGCCTCCCCTCCCCGCTGAGGGCAGCTCCGCTCGCCGCCCCGCCGGCTGTTCGCCCCCCAGCCCCAGGGCCAGTTTCTTACCCTCTAAAGCGGCTGGGGACAGATCTTGCCTGGGGGCTGGCGTGGCGATGCCCACGTGGTGTGACATGGCACCGCCAAGCATCACCGCGGCCGGGCTGGGCCAGCCCGGTCCCACCTGGCCACCCCCGAGCTGGCTCTTAACGCCCCACGCTTGCCCGGCCGCTGTCGGCACCGGGCAGGACAGAAATGTTGAGTCTGAATTTCCAGCCTGGCCTCTGCTGCTCATGGGTCTTGGAGCAGCTCGTGGTCGGCAATTTTCCATCTTTAGCTTCAGCCGAGAAGTGGCTTTTGAAGTTTGAGTCATCTTGGTTTTCCTATTCTTGTGCTTCATAAACGAAAGCAATACGTCCCCACGCTGCGCATCAGCGAGAGGGGAAAGGGGCAAACCTGCGTGACCCAGGGCCCTTCTCCAGGCAAAACCCCGGGCAGGGGCAGGTTGCTCCCTCCAGAAGATCTGGGCTGCAGCTCATTTCATGGCTGTTACCGAACACCACCGTTCCTTGTGTTGTACGTCCCGGTCTCGTCCCCACTGCAGGTGAAGATGGAGCTTCCAGTGGCTTCCCAGGAGACCGGGACATTGGCACAACAACAATTTCTGCTCAGCACAGTCTTTATATCCAACATTAAATACGTTTGTTAAAGCTTCCATCAGCTCAGACCCTCCATTCACGCTGGCTGTGAATGCATTTTATAAAAATATGTTTAATCTATTTTCTGTATCTGTAGCACTTTTCTGCCCTGGTTGCTACAGCACAACAGCAGTATCTCCTAAAGGTTTAGGTTATTCCCTTTCTCACCTCCAACTAAGCACTTCTGACTGAAGCGTGCCTATACCACAGAAGCTGCGTCCACACTCTGCCATGGCAATGTATAAAGCCCCTGGAAAACGGGAGTGTGGCCGTACCCCCTTCCCAGTACCTCCCTGGGAGCCAGTAACACCAGCTCAGCTCTACCTCAGCGACTTGGCTGGGTTGGGACCTGTCGTCCCAACCGGTGCCAGCACCGTCCCTTGCAAAAGGGTCCGGGTGTTTGACRGAGATCCTGGAGGGTTTGGCAGTTGGTGATTAAGTTTCCTTCTTTCCCCACCCTTGAATCCCACGGGCCTGCTATCAGCGGGGTTGGCCAGGGATGGCACACAGCCCGGCGTGCCGAAGTCACGACTCCTGGGATTCAGGGTGCTTCCTGCCAGGCTGCGCTGCGTTGCACAGCGTGTTTTATATGCCTGCTCGTTCGATAAAAATAAATCTTCATGTTTGCAGTTGCTTTAAACTACATCAAGGTGTCAGCTGAACTGATGGCTCCCTCTGAGAAATTACTTCAGTAGGTGCCGGCAAATTGCTCCCGGGTGAGACGGGAGATACTTGCCGTGCGACGGGAGATACTGGCAGGTCCCAGCCCAGGGGGAGGAGACCCTGGTCGCCTTCAGCCCCCGCCGGCACCCGCCCCAAACTTTCATCATTACAGAGACACTCGCTTCTCTCCTGTTTGCACCCAAAGGTCCGTCATGCAATAACACCCCTTCAGTGCCCATGAGACCTCACGCACCGGCGCAGACCCAGGGACTGCTCCTACGAGCAGCTACACCGCCAGGACCCTCTCTCCTTCCCGTCTCCCCCCGCTGGCTGCACAGTGCCCGGCCACAGCCACCACGGCCCCTCTCCCGTGTCATCCAACCCCGTCCCCCTCCCCATCACTCCCCACAGCGGTCAGGGGGTCCCTCCCCGGGAGCACAGTGAGGGGGGCCCAGGAGCTGAGCCCCCATCTCCTCCATCCAACATCTTGCTCACGCGACCGTTCTTCCTCGCCACACTGACGCTGCCCAAGGCTGGGCTACGCTGCAGAGCCGTGTTTAAGTCGGGTATCGCTGGTGGCAGCTGCCTTGTGAACACATGAGCTGCTTCATTTTGCCTTTAACAGGATTCTCCCCAGCTCAGGGTGCAGGTGGGAGCTTTCCCACATGCAGGGGACCCTCCGGAGCTGCTCGCCGAGGCTCTGGGAGCGCCTGGAGATGGTCCGGGCTGTGCCCGGCACTGTGGAGCCTTTTTCCTCTTCTGGTGCAAATGTAAACAGAGCAGTGTCCTTGCGGTCGTCTCCTCCCGACATAGATCTCACATGAATCTGGGCTGAATCCAAATGATCTTATCTGTGGAGGAGACTGAGGATTTCCTACCGCCAGGCATTTCTGCCTGTTTGAACCAGAGGCAGCCCYGTGGGATGGGGGAGGTGAGGGGGCTCGGGGTCAGGGCAGAACGGGGGGAAGCCTCCTCGCCGTCCCCCTTGCCCAGCTGCCCCGGCAGGGGGGCGGCACCCTGGCCTCGCCCTCCCGCAGCCGCTCTCCCAGACAGAGGGACACCAGCCCCATGGAAAATCCAGCAAAGAACCTTGGCGGCAGGCCTCTGCTGGTGGACCAGTCCCACTGGATACAGGTTTAGTTAAAATGGTTTATAGCAGCCAATAYGTGCACGGCCGAGCTGTACAGCCCCCACCGCGCTCAAGGGGACGAGCCTGGAAAAATGCAGCCTGAACAGCAGGCTTTTCCCCCCACCCCCCAAAGTGACCATGAATGCTTTACCTTGTTGCTGGCTTCTCCAACGGGGGAGAGGTGCTGAGGCCACCACATTCAGCGAAGTCACACAGTCAGCTCCTGACATCGTATAGTGAAATGAGAGAAGAACAGGAAAAATAAAGGAAAAATGCCACAAAATGCATGCAATGACTGCCTGGAGGAGCTGCCCCCACCCATGTACGAGCAAAAGCACAGAGTACCCCGAATGCCTGGGAAATCCTCCGCTTCCCACCATGTACGGCCACTTACACCTTCTGCCCTTCACCAGGGAGGAGCTCCTCTGGCATTCCCGGTCTGGACCTGGAAGTCTCCCAGTCCCCACGAGGCTGTTTCTTATTCTGATTAAAAGATGTCAGCTGCGTGTCGTGTGTTTATTTAACATCCTTCTCCTTAACAGCATCCTCACCCCAGAGATGCAACCTCTTCTACTAAGCCTCAGGGCCACCCTGCCGGCTGCCCCATGGCCGTCGCCTGGGGACGGTGTTTCCATCACCTCCCATGGAGCGGGGACCGCACCAACGCCTGCCAAAACCACACAGGGCCATGGCAATTGCTGGCGATGCAGCTCAGCGAGGGAGGGCCAGCGGCTGGATTCAAACCCCAGTGCTGGTACAGACACTGGTACCACCACAGCTGGGGAGGGGAGAACCTGAAAGCAGCTTTACAACACAAATTTGCAGTCCCTCCTCTCAGGCCATGTATAGATGGATGCATCAGACCCTTTCAGAAGAGCTAAAATACGAACACAAATTCTCCTTTTAAATCAGCAAATGTTTGTCTGGACTAAATCCAAACCAAGCAGAGGTTAACGCATTCCTGGGAAATCCATTAAAGTAGCACACACCAGTCTTCCTAATGGAGCGTGGTGACGCTCCATCTCGTCCTGGATCACTTTGATAACCATTGGAAGTCATAGTGGACTTCACATTAATTTGCTCAGTAACAGGCATTTAGGTTTGATGCACTTAACACAGAAAGAGAGCAGTATGAGTAAGTAATTCATATCCTAAACACTTAATCTTTCCCAGCCAATTGGCACAAAGCAAGGGGAGGGTGTATCTTTTAAACCAGTAACTACTTATCACACCTTTCACTGCACAGGAAGCTGCTGGAGTTGTGATAAACATGATCAAACTATTAAACTAAGAAATATCTGGCTATGTGGTTTCCGGGAAATGGTGCCTCAAACAAACCACAGCCACTGCCAGCAGAGACAATATTTTAGGTGCTTCTACAGCTCATGGAGCGGTGGTGGGAGTGGGGAAAGGAAGCTCAGAAAGCACACACTCAGAGGAACCTTGTTTCCTTAAATCAGGCAACACAATACAATCCATTTTTAAAAATGTCAATGAGCTAAGCTCACTGTAAACCTGCAAACAGTTATTAATTGCCAAGAGTCTCACACACCTACAGACTAGAGAAGGAAGCTGCTGACCCGGCTCACGACAGCAGCAGTGATGCTCAGGCTTTGGCAGGGAGCCTGCAAGCCCACATTTAAAAGACACATCCTACTATTTGTGAGAAACCCTGTTGGTTTCATCTACCTTTGTCTGGCTAAAGAAAAAGTTCTCCTTTTGC
This sequence comes from Phoebastria nigripes, assembly GCA_035582835.1. Taxonomy (NCBI): domain Eukaryota; kingdom Metazoa; phylum Chordata; class Aves; order Procellariiformes; family Diomedeidae; genus Phoebastria; species Phoebastria nigripes. The sequence continues at coordinate 842,387 of JAYKAV010000223.1, forward strand.
AGACACTCTGCCCCAGAGCGAGCCCGCCTGCCCAGCCCCGCTCCTGGACTGGCTCCTGCCGCTGTCTGTCGAGCGGCACTTCCCCTTTCATAAATCACATTTTGCATTCTGAGCATGCGTCTCCTCTTCCGTGCCATTTTTGTTTTCAGATAACCATTAGCTTAATTAATAAAGGGAAATGCATCATTTCTGATTGTCTGCTCTGCCAGCTAAGGCTGGGACGGCAGGGAAACACTTCCCACCAAACCATCCCGGGCATCCCCCCGGCACGGACTGGGGTTCACCAGCCCCCGACACCTGCTCTCCAGCACCTTCGGCCGCCGCTGCCACTGCCTGTCACTCGCACAGCCCTGGTGACACATTGGGTTGATTAAAACCCTCTTAAGGTTCAGCACAGCTAACAGGCAAAATGTTAACATTTTAATCACAGTTCACCTATTTCCACTAGCTCTCCATGCACATACAATCAGATTTTGGGGTCCCCATGCAGGCAGGTGAGAATCACAGGCACTAAACATATTGCACGAGTTTCCATTGACTTTGGAGCATCAACTGAAACAAGAGATGAACCAAACTGTCGGTATTGACCTCGTCCACACCAAGAAATTTAACCAAATAGCTGGGATGAAGCCAGCCTTCTGGTGTAAGCTCCCAGAAGCCATTCCCACCATCGCACGAGCGCGCTGAGTAGCAGACCTGAGCTACACCAGACCAAAACCAATGTCTGCAACAACGGTGTCCACAGTCGAGATTGTTCCACTTGGATACAAGCCTCCAAGGCTGTCCCAGCTGAGAAAATGGCATCCACACACTCAATGGTTGCTTTTCCTCCGATTTAACCCAAGCTGCCTCGCAAAAGCACTCTGGCTCCAGCACGAGAACACCTGTAGACAGGACTTAGGCTGACACAGCTCATGCAGTGGTTCCCACTGCAAACAAGCCCCAGCAGATGACACCTGGCTGGATGCTGGGGCTCCTTTCTGCAGATGCCACATAATCCTCAGAATTTAAAAAGGAACAGTTGCCAAGCTGACTTTTGAATTTATTTAAATAAAATGAAGCCTGGGAAGACTAGGTGGCCAAGAAGTGGGCAGTACGAGACAGAGGGGTTTATTTTTGCCCAGACAGACACACGCTGTGCCACAGCAGGACCCAGGGGCTGAGCCCGCAGGGTGCTACCCATGCCTTGGGCTCTCGCACACAGCAGGGGCAACTCACCCATGTCTTCAGGTAGCTCTAGTGTAACTGTAGGGTCCACCTCACCCAAACCAATTAATTCTGCTTCTCACAAGCTTGAGGCTTTTGTCCATACACATTAATGTGCCATCAACAACAATATTTCAACTAAGGTCTCTGAAAGAGAAATCAGCTTCAAGCAAAAGCCCAAGATGAGAAAGGCTGGCAACTGAGCCAGTTCAGCAAGCACAAGATTCAGGGGGCGGTTACTGTATGAGCACTCGACTCTGCTTGGGAATGTTATAGGGAATCCCGGGGGGAGCGGGGACCAAGCGCTGTATCGCAGCCATGTGCAGACAGGCTCCGCGGGCACACTGCTAGGTTGCCACCTTCCTGTGAGCCATTTTATAAAGAATTAGCCCTGCACCGTATTTGCAGTGGACTCCAGCAATTATTAATCTAGTTCAGAGATGTCTGCAGGCTTTTTTGTGGAATTTGGACCATCTTGCTTTCTGGAGAAGTCTAACTCCTCATCTATTTGTGATCCTCCCCGCCGCTGGGGATAACGCCGCTGGGGTGGCAGCGTCAGCCTGAGAACTAGCAATCACCCGTCCACTGCAGCCACCTTCCCAGCCTGCATTCCCAGAAGCCTTCCAGGTTTCCCGTCGCAGACCTCACGCAGCCCGTTTTGCTCTGGAGAAGCCCAGCCTTGCCTCAGCACTGCGGGGAGAGGGAAACACCGAACCACCGGCTCCTACGGCCTTGCTGCCTGCCTGGGCAGCACCAGGAGAAGACGGGGTGCCCTTACGCACTGCGGGCAGCATGCTCTCGCCTGCGCTTTTGGGGGAAAGCCAGAACTATATTCGATCTGTTGCATCTTGGAGCCGATTTTAACCTGCAAGCACCTGCTCCGGGGCACCCTAGCCACAGCCTGCCCGCACAGGGACGCTTTCTGTGCCGTCCGTATGCAGTAACAAACGCACTCCAAATCCTGGTAGTTTTTGTAAAGGTTTATAGTCCTTTGCAATGATTGCATGATACATTTCTTTCCCCGTGACACAGCCCTCGGACCAGGAAGCGCCGCTGGCAGCTCACGCTCCACCTCCCAGCAGCTGGGCTTTGCAATCCGATCTACACTAGCTGCAGAACATCAAATGCACTTTCAACATCTCCATTTAATATTTACATTCAAGCAATTAATAATTGGAAGCTTATAGTTTAGACATTTCTAATAGCAGCAATTTCTATAATAGCTTGTTTAGCTTTAGATAACGATTTTTTTTTGCACATAGAAACACCACATGTGTACAGTATCAAAAAATATATACCGGGGATGGTCCTGCGGGTCGTTAAGGAGGGCAAGGGGACAAGACTAACAAATGCTGAATGGTTAAAAAGGAGAACAGAAAATATTCGTTTGATATAGTTTATAAGGTGATCTAGGGACTCCATAAATCTAGGCTTTATATTTCATTATATAAATACCTACAAATAAATATATTAGCGTGGCCGGAGAGCGACCAGCTTTCAGCTCAAACAATACATTTCAATAACACCACGTACAAACGGGAGCAAGAATCACTCGACAAGTTAGCACTGTTAAAATATAATACTATAACTCTGAGTAACTGGCGGGCCCCGTCCTCGCCTGTCCCGGCGCCCGCAAGTCCCAGGGCAGCCCCCGACCGCAGGGCGGGAGCCGCGGCAAGGACACCCCGTGTGGCAGGGATGCCCGCCGTGCCCGGCCCTGCCCCGGCGTCCCCTCGGCGGAGACGGCAGGCTTGGCTGCCGTGGCGTGGGCAGGGGGCACGCAGGCTCCGGGGAAGGGGCACCAGTACCTTAGAGGGAGGCTGTGGGGCCAGCGGCCCCGGGATGGGCAGGCAGCTCCCACGGGGAGCAGCCGCCGTCCCACCTCACACCGTCACGTACTCCTTGAAGGTCACGGTCAGGCAGTTTGCGGTCACGTCTGTGATAATTATATTCCCAAAGAAGGGCTTGAATTCCTGCAGGGACTCGGCCTCCTCCTCCTCCTCCTCCTCCTCTGCGGCCTCCTGGGGCTGCGGAGGCTCCGCGGCCGGTTTCTCAGCTGGCGCTGGCGGCACCTCCGGCTTCACCTGCGCCAAGGCCAGCTCGCCCTCCGCCCGCGGTTTCACGCAGCGCAAGTCTATGGGCTCATCCAGGTCCGAATCCAGCAGGATGACCTCCGGCTGGGTGGGGGCGGGCAGCTCCGGCCGCTCTGGGGCCGGGGGGCTGAGGCAGGTGGGGGCACTGATGCTCCGGGAGGTCAGGCGCTTCTTGCCCGGCTCCCGCTCTGCGTGCGGCTCCGACAGGCAGCGCTTCCGCAAGCTGGGGCTGGAGAGGTTCAGTCCCATGGAGGAAGGGCTGTGCTCGCAGACAGGACTCAGAGACCAGGGCACGAGGTCCGGCTTGGTGGTGAGCTGCAGGGGCTGCTCCGCCGGAGGAAGGGGCAGCTCCTTGGCCAGGGGAGTCTTTCGGGGACTTTCCTCGAGCTCCACGGGGGGCTGCCTGCCCTCGCCCTCTGCTTTGCTCAGGGCATTGCTGCCCACCACCCTCTCCTCCCCTGGCTTCCTCCAAGCCTCCAGCTTCTCCTCCCCACCCTTCTTAGGAGTCCTCTCCTCCGCAGCCCGCTTCCGGGGCGGCTCCCCGGACTTGATCTTCACCGCCTGCATCCCGTTCTCCATGTACTTGCTCATGACGATCACAATGCGCCCATTCTTGTTTTTGTTCTTGACGATCTTCATCTTGCCCCCGAGGCCATTGCTGGTCACCCTGTCCCTGGGGGGAGGCCCGGTACCACTGGACAGGTTCTTCTCGGCCCCGTTCTTGCTCTCTGCAGCGAGGTTCTTGACCGGGCCCAGCAGGTTTTTGGCCGGGCCATGAGCCCACTTGTCCGGGTGGGTGACCAGGGGGCTCTTGTTACTGTCCAAGCAGGCCTGGCTCTGCGGCTCCTTGCTGCTGGGCTGGTAATGGGGCTCATACATCTTGGGGTCCGGCTGGTAGTGGTGGTGCTTCTTGCTGTTCAGCTGGTAGTAATACTTCCCTTTGCTGTGGGACTGGTGCTTCATGCCGCTCTCCTTGCCGTTGGGCTGGTACTGGTGATGCTTCTTGCTGTTGAGTTCATACTGATGCTGCTGGCTTTTGCCAGAGGAGCCGAGATCCAGCTTTGGCCTGTTGTCCACGGCAGGGTCCTGCAGCCCCGTGAGGATGTTCGAGCGGCGGGCGAAGGAGGGAAGCTGCAACACAAAGCCAGGGGCCGCGGTCAGCCGGGGCCGGAGAAGGAGGTGCCGGTGCTCTGGCAGGTGCCAAAGGCTCCCGTGAAACCCCCGCCCCTCCCAGCAGCTCTCGTTACGGGACGCTGCATCACTGGGCGCCGTGTTCTCGAGCAGGCGGCCCCAGCCCACTCCAACTTACAGGCTGTGCATTGCTCCAGATTAATGAAGCAATGAAAAGAAGAAAAGCACCCTTCAATCAGCTGCCTGGGAACAGGGGCCAAGCAGGACCACTGCTGCCGAGCTTGCAGGCAGCCTGCTAATGCCGCCCGGCCGCGGGCGCAGCGGGTCTGCCCTGCAGCCTGGAGGGGAAGGGGGGCTGGGACCGCCCGATGAGCTCAGCACTGGGGCCTGGGGGTCCCCGGGGCATTGCGAAGCGCTCGGGCTGCGCGCATGGCTCCTCAGCATGATGAAACCCGCTGAAAGCGGCTCCCTGGGGACGGGGCTGCGCTGCAAACAGGCTGCCCGGGAGGTGCGGGGCTGGGCTCCACCGCGCATTTACCTGCACGACCAGCGGCTTTGGCTTGGGCCCCCGCTTGCGGTATCCCATCAGCTGCTCCTGCCGCTCCCTGCGGGAACACAGAGTCACGGCGAGGCCCGAGCGGCGGCACGCAGACCCCTGGGGTGCACCCCTCCCCGCACCCCATGCATGGCAGCTCCTGCAGTGCCAATGACCCTACACGGGTGCAGCGAGCCGGTGCGAGGGGGTGGCGGGAGGGGAGCCGGGGCCCCGCAGGTGCGGAGCTGCAGGCCGGGGGTCCCGCAGGAGGCGGCGGGACAGGGGCACGGCCAACCCGCTGAGGCAGCAGACGCCTGGTGAAGCGACTTCCCCGCTCCCGCCTCCCCCTGCTGCAGCGAGGGGCTGAAGTTTACAGTTTGCGCCAAAAAAAAAAAAAAAAAAAAGGCAGGAAAAAAAAAAAGAAAAAGCCCGTCCAAGCGCAGCAGCAGCAGCAGCGCCGCCTCCTCCACTCGCAGGCATCAAATCCCCGGGCAGGCAGGAGCGCAAGGCGCGGCGTGGGGGGAGCGCGGCGCGGGGGACCTTGAACCGGAGGCGTCGCCCGGCGGCCCCGCGCCGCCCGCCCCGCCGGGGCCGCGCCCCCGAGCCCGGGCCCGGGCCCGTCCCGCGCCCGCCCCCGCCGCGGCCCCCGGCTCCGTGACGCATCTGCAATTGCCGAAGCGGGCGCGGGGCGCGGGTGCCCGCCGCCCCTCCCGGCCCCCCCCCGCCGCTCACCTGTTCTGGAAGGCGATGAGCAGCCGGGGGTCCAGGATGTTCTCCTCCGGCTCCCACGTGTTATATCTTGCGAGAGGGGAGGAGAGCGGCCGTCAGCCGCGGGGCCCCGCCGGGAGGGGGCCGGGGTCCCGGACAGGGGCTCCCCGCCGCCGGCGGCCGCTGCCGGCCCGGAGCACCGGGCCCGCCTGGGAGCGGGCGTCCGGGGCTCGGGTCCCGGGGGAGGGGGATGGGCGGGGGATGGGGGGGGCCACGGGGACGGAACTGTTTATTTAGCGCAGTTATTATTCCGGAGGAATTCTAGGCATGTCATGATGAAATTTTCCAAATCCCCTTTCCCGGACCCAGGAAAGCGGCGGCGGCGCGGAGGAGGGACCCGGCCGCCGAGTCCGGAACAGCGGCGGGGACCCCCTCCCCCGCGCCCCCCCGCCGGCACTGTCATGCAACCCCCCAAATACTCCGCAGCCCGCAGCGGCCGCCCTCGCTCCGCGGCCGGTGCCTCCGCCTCCGCGGGCGGCTCTCGGGGGCCGCCCGCCCGCCGCGGGCTGCGGGGCGGC